>JARHVA010000616.1:137500-227500 GCA_037957365.1 Torreya grandis | reverse complement strand
CATAATCATTGAGAAAAAAGGTATCTCTTTCCATGAAGAATATAAGCCATTATGTAGAAAAAAGGCTTGCATGGTGATATAGACCATGATCAATCTTATTTCCATTCTCTAGTGATGGGAATACAACTATAATAGATGTTGATGGAGTTGAATCCATGCGACAAAGTGACTATCTCTATCCATAAAGAATGTAAACCATTATGTAGGCAAATGCCTTGAATTGTAATTCAAATCCTAATCGATCTACCCTCCATTTTCTATTGATGGGATTCAAAATGTATTAGATGTTGAAGGATTTGAATCCATGTCTTTATGTTGTAGCTAATTTTCATGTTACTTTTCTTAGTGTCAAGAGATGCATACTACCTCAAATTGATGTTATTAAACTCAAACTCAACTTTCACCATCTGATTGCTATTTTTTCCATAAATTAAGGAATTAAACAATCCCAACCAATGGCCATGGCTCTATGCATGTGTGCTTATGTGTCAAACTAGTCTGTGTCCATGCTGACCAACCTAACACTCAATTATAACATTATTTTGTCTAACTTTCCACATAAATATGGTCAATTGTATCCACCTCATAAGTGGTAATTGCACTTTTTGAGTCATCAATATGCTCAGAAGTGTTTGATAGCAATATAAGTGACTATGCAAGAATGTTACTATGCACACATAATGATCAATTGTAGCTACGTGTTGATAAAACAAAGGCAAAGCTTATGTGGTCAAGGTTTGTTTTGAAGGGAAAGAATAAATGGATAAGATTTATTTATTCTCACGGGTCACTCATTTCTTTATATGGTTTGGTTATCTCTACTTGGATGTCATTTTTATTGGGTGTTGATTGCCATGTTTTGGTAGAAGCCATCTTCAAAATGAAATATTATCGCCATAGTAATTTATTCTCATTGGTACATTATTAATCTAATTAAAAATAAAGTATAGATACATTTATTTGATAAGACCTATTCACAAAATTAAAACAATGATATACTCCACATGGCCTCAATATTAATCTATGGTAAAATTTTTAATTACAAAATAGAACATTAAATAAATAAGTAGGCAATAGAGCGGTGAAGCTTCCAATCCATGACCTAAGACCTCATATATGAGTGATTATTTGAACATGTGTGCACTTATCAGGACACCTATCCATTGCTTCATCCTTGAATTTAAATATGTGGCATGTGTTAAATGATCTCTATCCAAATTATTCCTGCTTTTGGACTGCTTCCAAAGATTGAAGTTTTCTTCTTCCATGAAAATATTCTCAGTTGCACAATCCCTACCTTTTTGGAAAACTTAATGACTTTGATCAACTTCACCACTAGTGATAATAATCTTTATCTTGAACTCGCATAAGGTGTATCTTGTTACTCCAAAATGCTTTGGTTTGGAGTTTTTCATGGAGCATGTCACCAGTTTACTCCAAAATGACTAGAAAAAGATGGTGAAAGTGGGTATACATAGAATGAGTAGGATTGGTAAAATGAGACTAGCCAAAGAAGTTTACAAACACTTGTACTCTTAGTTCTATTTTTTTTTCTTTATTTTCAGTGTGGGAGGGAGATGTGAAGAGGCAAATGGCCTTATAAAAAAATCATGTGCTTAAAGATCTCTTACATTTCAACATAGTTAGAATGTTTGAAAAGTTCAAGTTATTCGAAATAGGGAAAAAGTTTGAAAATTTAGAATTTTATAAAAATAATGATTCAACGCAATTTTTTTTATAAATTTATAAAATTATAAAATTAAATATATCATAAATTCAACAATATAAAATTATATAAATTTTAAATTATAAAAAATAATATATATATATATATATATATATATATATATATATATATATATCATGTAGAGGTCTATAGAAGTCTATATATAATATATCTACCACTAATGCAGAGGTCTACGATATATATTCTATAAATTTTAACAAAGAGGATGGCATATATAAAATTTTCTAATTACATAAGTGGAAGATATGTCATTTTTAGTAGAAGTCTACAATGAATATCTCATAGGTTTATATAAATAGTTATAAAAAATAAATATGAAGATATAAGGTCTAATGTGGATGGCAGATGGAAGATAGTAATGAAAGATGGCAATGACAAATGGTAGATGTTGATGGCAATGCAATAGTCAATACTACAAGAAATAATGAAATGCAATAGCAAATACTACAAGTGATCATGCTTTATCTATATATTTTTTTATTTTTTATTTTCTATTGTGATTTCACAATAGCTGTGTTTTGCTTTTTTGACTCTATTTGACACTTTTATTTAAAAATACATATTTCATTGTGAATTAATAATTTTAATTTAAAAAGTGGATGAATCTATTATTGTATATTTACATAACATTGATCTATTTATATATTTTTAATAGTGCATTAATAGTTTAAATACATCTAATATTTGATATTGAAAAAAATGACTCACTATAATGTGTTTTATTTTAGTTCTATTGAATCCAAATAATATACTCATTTTAATTTTGCACAATATTTTTGTTAAAGGTGATTAGACTAGCTACGAGGTAAGAGATAGAAATAAATAAGAATACTTGTTATAAAATAATACAAGTTGTTAAATAACATCCCACACTAAAAAAAACCAGGTTGAATACCAATTAAAAACCATAATATGATGTTAGTGCTGCTAGCTATTTCGATGTGATAGGTATAGCACCAAAAGATCCATGGATGAATAATAGGTGCCATCCTATCAATATAAATGCCTTAATTATAATAATATGATTAATTAGTGTGATTAATCCATATTTCATTATTAGTGGGATGGATCAAAGTTAATTGTGTATTTGATCTTATGAGTTAATTGATTATAAATGATTTCAAATGATGATGGGTAATATCGTATCTTATGGATTGGCAATGAAAGAAAGTGTTAGACTACCTTACAAAATCCTTGAGGATAGGTCAAACCACATAGATTATGGAGGATGCTTTGTTACTTCCAAAGTGGGAAGCCAACTTTAAGCAATGTCCTATAAGAATAGGCTCCTGCTGACAAAGTTCCCCCTTAGGTTAAAGCCCTAAAATTGGTAGAAAAGCTAGGGCGTCTAACACCCCTCCACTGATAACATCTTGTCCCAAGGTTTCAAGGCATCTATGATCAATTCTTCTAAATTTTTAGACTCACAACTAACCACTCTTCCACTTCCTTCTTGGTGAGATATGCCCAAATGATCTCACAACCTTCCTTAGAGGAGTGAAGGGGTGGAGGAAGGAAAGTACCAAGTGGACCCTACTATGAGGAAACAATTTGATGATTTTTTAAGTGTCAATAGTGGGAACTTTCTACAGAATTGGTATGATGCCTTGGAAGGCCTAGACTTGGAGGACATGTCCCTCAACACCCATTATCTATGAATTATTTTTCATGGAATGTTTGGGGTCTCATAGACCCAAAACTCAAGTATATTGTGCATGATTTCAGAAGAAAGTTTCTTGATATGGACATTATCTATCTACAAGAAGTCAAGGTGGAATATTTTTTATCGATGACTATCAGTAATTATATTTGACATGACAATATCATTCTTCATAGTAGCCATGATGCAAGACATGGAGGGGTGATCACATTTATTTCTACAAGGTGGCAGTTGCACTTAGTGCAATCTAGCATGGACCCCACTAACTAGTTAGTGTGGGCTCTTTTTAACACTAAAATCCACTCTTTTGGATTTATTAATATTTATGCCTTAAATTAATTCTTAGAGAATACCTCTTTATGGCAATGAATAGTGGATGATTTCCTCGATGCCCATTGGGTATTATGTGGTGACTTTAATAACATGGCATCTCCCAAGGAAAAAGTGGGCCACTTGTCCATGAGGTGGTTAGATGGAGAAAGGGAGGCATGGTTATACATGTGCACTAAATTGGGTCTTTATGACCCCAATTTAATCCATCGACCTATAGATGGAGTTTAGTACACCTAGAGTAATTTTGGGGAAGGTCCTGCTCAGATTCTAAAGCATCTAAATAGGGCAATGATGTCCTCTTAACCATACTTCTCTTTTGATAATGATTTTTTCCTCTTGTACAGGTGATACCAAATTTTGGGATTTCCAACCACTCCCTTATTTAGTTCAGAGTGACATGGTAGTTTATGAAATCCAAAGTCCATAAAACACAATTCTTCCTTAACACCTCCTTGCTCAAACATGGGCCCATAATGGCACACATCAAGAGGGTTTAAAATTTGGATCCACATCCTTCCCAAGAATATAATTGGATTCTTTAGTGGGATGATGCCATCAAAAGAACCTCTCACTTTTTGCACATTTATGGCTACCAACTTACTAAAATTCATAGACACCCTTACTCTGCTACTACCTCAGAGTTGAGCTGTCAAAATTTAGCCTTGGAAAAGGATCCCTTCAATGAGATCTTGTAAATGAGAGTTGCATCCTTGCATCACTACATTTATAATGAAAAAAACTATAATGTCCAAGTCAAATCCAAGCTTCATTGGCTTATGATAGGGGACAAAGCTTCAAAGGAGTTCTTACAAATGTTGTGCACTAAGAACTCAAAGAAACAAATTTAAGTCATCTCTGAGGTTGGAAATAGACTCATAGAGACCCCATAAATGGTGTAAGATTTTATCCATCATTATCAACAAGTGTTCAAAGCTCAATCATCTTTGGCTGAGCATGAAATTGCCCTCTAGAAATGCCTTGTAGTGGTGCCATGCAAGCTCACTACCATCCAACATGTGGCTTACAATAGGCCCCAAACTATTGATGATTTTCATGAGGTAATGAATTACATGGTTAATGACAAAGCTCTTAACATTGATGGCTTTCCTTATGAATTATATAAATATCTTTAGGACCTTGTGGGTAGTGACTTTCTTAAGGTTTATCTAGAAGTGTTTTATGCACATTCATTGGATAAAAATATAAATAAAGGAAATATTAAATTCATACCTAAGCAAGGAGATCTTGATTTGATCTACAACTGGCAACCCATCACCCTCATAAATGTCTCTTATAAAATCATTACTAAGGCTCTGATGATCTAATTGCATAATATGCTACCTCTCATTATGTATTCAGAACAAATAGGTTTCATTAGAATCTATTATATTTTGGATTACATCCTTGCTATCTGGGAAGGGATGGATTGGTCTAAGTGGTCTAAGAAACAAAATATGTTCATTAAAATCAAATTTGAAAAAGGTTATGATCATATCTAATGGCCATTAATTATAACCATGCTTCGAGCTCTGGGCTTCAGGCCCATCTTCATATAAACCATATAGATGATTTTTACAGATGCCTTAGCCATCCTCTCCATTAATAGAGTCACCTCTAATTAGTTTATCTTGTTTCTCTCCATTCATCAAGGGTGACCACTCAATCCCACCTTGTATGTGCTTGTAGCTAAGGGTTTTGGATATCTTCTTAGCAATGCCCAATGAGGGGCCTTGTTAAGGGAATTTATCTCCCTCTCAATGTCACAAGCCTGTAATAAGATATGCAAATACTTAATGGACACTTTATGAATGCCTCTTTCCTTACTCTCATTGAAAATGAATCTAATGTGGATAATGCCTTACAGTGTCTCAACACCTTCTACTTGGCCTCTGGCTCTAGCATCTAATGGTAGAAAACTCATTGATATAGACAATATTACCTCCATCTGCCAACATGGGCTACCAAATTTGGTTGTAAGTAGATTCAACACGATGAAATATTTAAATTTCTTGGCATCCCCTTTGCTTTTGATACTTCACCACCCCTATTATGGCAATATGTTGTTGACAAAGTTACTATAAATATAGAATACTTGGTGACCAAATCTATTTCATTAGTAGGAAAATTTCAAATCTAATAAAAAATTTAAGTGACCACCCATGTGTACTACTTGTCATGTTGGGTTCCCTCTAAAAAATCTTACTAGAATCTGGATAAATTGCTCAGAGATTTCCTTTGGGCCATTTCCACCCAAGGTAAAAGATTCCATAGAGTGGCCTAGGAATATTGCTACCTCACACATGATTTTGAAGGGATGGAGATCATTGAAATAACCTAACAAGGAACTAACTTATGTAACAAATGGACAGTGTGAGCCATTGAAGGCCAAGAAACTTAGAAGGTATTGTTCAGACATTGTATCTTCTCAGGATTGCCTAAGGGAAAGAAGGCCTAAAAATGGCTCAGCTTCCCTAATTTGTTCTTCATTTGGTCTCTCAATAAAATCATAGGGTCCTTTATAACCAAAAGCATCTAGAAACCTTAGGAAAATATTAATCCATGGATTCTCTGGAATAGTTATAGATTCCATAATGAGTTATCTTCTAATACCCATTCTCTCTAGTGGTCTCCCATTTTCAATCTCAATGAAGTGACCTTGGTAGAAGTCCCTTGGATCAAGACTCTATAGCTTTTATATAGAGGAATTCATACCATCTAGGATATATTCTATAGGTGATCTCTCTTGGCTATCCTAATGGGAGGAAAAATCCAAATTTTGGTTAGCCAATTTAGACTAGGAATCCTACCACAAGATTTTAATGCTGTGCCAATCTACATACTCCACAAGATCTCAATCCACTCTACTCAGCCATGGTGGAAGGACTAGATGTGGTATGTAGAGACCCCTTTTTTTAATTACACTTCTTGGCTTGGCTATGGATGGCTTACCCCCCATATACCCATGGTGGATAAGCTTAATGCTTGTTGGGGGCTTCACTCATATGTTACTACATGGAGATTTCACTTTAACACTATCTAGGGAGCTTGTGTTGAGCCCAAACTTGCTCATTTTGATTGGTGTATACTACACCAAGGCTTACCCATTGGTAGAAGACTTGTCCATCTAGGAGTTCACCTACCTACTTATTCTTTCTGTGGCCACCTTGAGACACTTCCTCATATTTTATGGTACTATTCTAAATCTCAAAGGGTTTGGAATTAAAACCATGATCTCTTCAAACCTTTCTAGCCTAAATTTTTTCATTGGAAACACATCTTCCTTGGAGATAAACCTACGATGCCCTTCAAATAATCACAAGTTTGGTATACTTTTAGAGTGGAGATTCTCTTCTAGCTTTGGAAAGAAAGAAATAATTCTATGTTTGATAATGCATATTTTGATTGTAATGTTTTTAATATAAATAAGTCATCTATCATCTCCAATGTACTTTTATAGATTCAAGTCCAAGCTAATAAAGTGGTTATGGAGCTTGGATATCTTCAAGATCTCCTCTCCTGATAGGGAGATGCTCCTTGTAAAATAACTCAAGTTCTATCATCTCTGCCTAAGGATCTCAAACTAGAGGATAGAGGGGCTCTAATACCCCATGGTGGGCATCATCATAGCCATTCTTGGCACCACTCTCATAGTGGCACCCCATACTAGTGCATGACCCCTCCTAAGCAACAATGAGGGTGAAAATCTCTGTCTCCTTCCCCAACTGATCAGGATGGCTAGGATTTTTCCTTCTCCTCCTATATGCTTGTATGCTTGGGGGACACCACTTGGAGGCCATTCCTACATGTTGGACAAGTTTCCTAGATTTTCTTTGGTTATTTCTCCCATTGAAACATAAGAAGAAGATGACAAGGACATAACTCAAGCTGCTAGTTGGGAGCCTATTCCATATGGTAATTACTTTCCAATCTTAGGCTAGAGTCCAGATGATATGGATCTACCACCTTCTAGCCTTGCTCTTACTACTTTTTTAATGTGACATTTTCCTAGGCTTTTCCTAATTGTTTATGATACTTTCATTTTTCACTCCTAGGCTATGCTTAGTGTGACTTCATGGCATGCTCTCATACCACCTATATTTTTTTATGAATTATTTATATATTTATATTTAGTTGATATATGGATATATTTCATTAAAATAATAATGATAGGTAGATTGGAGATGAACTACACAAAATAGATGATAAGATATAATTTAAAATTATGATTAGGGATATATTTTTATGGTTTAAGATAGTGAAAACACCAAAAAATGGCCACTGATAACCTCCAACCAGGATTTTGACCAATTTCTACCCAAAATGCATTATTTGGCCTAAAAACACTAAAACATGATAAATGATGTGAAACTAACATATTCAAATGCCAATTTGGCTAGGGTATCCCTAAATTGGGCAATGTAATTTATGGGCTAGCTAATTTTGATTAGTCCATTTTGAGTCAAAATGCCAAAATTGCACTTGGGTGCTCTGGATTGCTCTTACCTATCAAATATTTTGCACAAGACATGTGCCTTTGTTATTTTTTTTTGGAAACATACTAAATGGGAATACACATCCAATGAATCTAATGTGGACTTTCAATTCCAATCTAGTCACATTTAGGACTAATAACAAGGCATTCAGATCAATTTGGGTAATTTGTGCACAAAGTGCTTAATCATGCTTAAGAGATAATTAACCCAAATCAAGGCATAATAAAAAATTTCATGGATACTTGTTAATACTTGTTTTGAGAAATGAATATTAGATATATGCATCATCAAGTGACGTCATTTCTTGGGAAAACATGCCTAGGCCATAAATGCCACAAATATCAGGATTCATGCCTCCCATGCCTTATCAACGCCTCTTAATGCCCCTTCTTCCAATACCATGATGAGTATAATTACAAACTTAATTAAAAAAATTGAATTAATCCTCAACCACACATCTCAATCTTGAGATGTATGGTTGAGGTTAATTTTGATCAATTCCAAAAATATATAAATAGGAGGCCTCACAACATCATTTCTAATCTTAATCTGTGCAAAGTTATAATGCAATATTGGTTCCAAAAATCTTCAAGTAACTAGTGTTATAATGCCAAATTGATTCCAAGCCAAGCCAAGCCAAAGCCATAAGGTGCCAAGAGGAGATGAAGGTAGCCACACTCCATTGAAGAAGACCTCTTGAAGCACAAGCCGAATAAGCCACCATTACAAAGGTATTTGGAGCATTTAAGGAAGGTGAAAGGAATTCTTGTGTTTTCATTCTTTGCTTTTTAGTTGTGCTTGTCATTTTCTTTTTTTAACTAAGCTCTTCCTAGTGTCTAGGCCTAGAGATGTTATGTTATTAGTGTGTTTATTTCATTTTGGAAACTAACACCATACTAACCATCCTCTCTTGAGTCAAATTCTTAGATCACATAATGGCACACCAGGTGGGACTAAACTCATCCTACACTTAAAGGAGATCCTTTTGAAACTTAAAAAATTCATTTGAGCCTTTAAAACTCTTACAAATTGATTTTCTAACTTTATTTTGCCATTTTTGGTTACCACAATTTTTACACAGTAACCAACATCGACAAAAATACTGACGTTGATTACTTGGCTTAACCGATGTCAGTCAACATAATTGTCATCAGTTAGATGTCAATTGGCTATAACTAATGTTAGCGGTATTGTTTGACATCAGTCTGATGTCAGTCAACATAACTGTCATCGGTTAGATCTCAATTGGCTATAACTAATGTCAGTGGTATTGATCAACATCAGTCACAGTGTTTTTCTAAAAACACAGACCTGAGACCTACTTTTCCAAAATTTCTTATTTCAAACTCAAAAGGGCTTCAAATATAAGGGACATGCTAACAATTTTACTATAGGACCAAGTGGGATATTTGCTCAAAACATGTTTAAATCACTTTTGCATGCTTAAAATTTGATTAGGAACTTTGTTTTGGTGTTTAACAAGGAATTTTTAGATGTTTTTGGTGAATGTTTTCCAAATTTTACAACTAACACCAAGGGGTTAAATGAACACCACCAAACATTTCATTTGGGTTTAAAAATTGAACACACTTGTCATTTATTGTTTACAATAGTTGTTTAATTAAATATTATTTGGAAAAAAGAGGGGTGTTGCATGTATGCTCTTCCATTTGTCCCCTGTAGGGAACCCTTGGAATCAAAAGCACCATTTCTATTGCAAGTAGCTTAGTCCAAGGCTTAGAAAGAAAGTCATCTAAAGCACTCCCCAAAAACTTGTCAAATTTTGGGTGACCTTGAAAATGACCCTAGAGTCTTTCTATTTTCATACTTTATTTATTTATGCATCTTGGCTTATGAGGGGGACTTCATCACCTCTCATAAGTTCTTTAGGGAAGCTTTGACCTGGGGTTTAATCTCTCAACATTGACTTCATTTGACTCTTTTAGAGTTGTACACAAGATGTAGTGGCACTTTGGACATCGCACTACACTGAGCAAATAGTAGGATGTAGTGGTTGCAAAAAGGACTAGACCTTTTTATAACAAGCTGAGTGATACAGACCCAAAATCTATGATTTTATTTTGCATTGTTTGGTGTGAAAGTCATTGTGTAATTGATTCTGCTAGTGACGTTTGAAACATGATATTTTAGTCAACCCCACATGCCATACCCTTGTTAGGATTTGGATGATTATACTTAGTATATTTTGGTTATTTATCTTACTTGGTATTTTTGAGACTAAAACTTGTTTGTTTATGTGTAAACCATGTCAAAACCATTTTTTATATACATCATTCTTTTGTCTAAAGAGGCATTATGCTGGCCATTTTACACCACACTTGTGCCTTGAAATTTTTGCTAAACTTATTTGTGTGTGTCATTTGAGTTGCAGAGGGTAGCATTATGCTATCCAAATCATGTCAAAACATTTTGAGCCTTTTAAGTCTTTCAAAACATATCATTGATCACATCATTTGAACATACACCATTAGGCTGCTTGATTTATTTCAAGACTGTTTTACCTTACACCAAAAAACCATTGTTTCAAACCATTTTTGTGTATACCATTCAGACCTCTGTCTTATGTCATCATGCTGTCCAATATTGTCTAGTTTATTTGGTCAAATATTAGTTTTCAACATTGAGTTTGAAATTATCCTTATTAATTTTGGATCCAAACATTGATTGATTTTTGTTTAGGCCTCAATTCATGGGGTTAGTATATAGTTCTTTTTATTTTGGGTTGCATAGCTTTGGTTAGTCAATTACCCAAATTTGAAAAATTCAATGCCTATCCTTATCATTATTTGTGCCTTTATTTGGGAGAACACAACCTTTATCAAATAAATTTTTATCTTATGACTTATCCCAATTGATCATGTTTATGTTTGACTCCATGTGCTGATCTATGTCAAAGTTGTTTCCAAACTTGTTAGATTAAATTAAATCACACCAACATTTGTTTTAAGTCTAGATTTTGGCACTATTTGACCAAAATTACTAGCATGTGCCTATTTTTTTGAGCCTAGATTTTGATTCCATGTTTGGACAAAATACCTGGCAACTCAACTTTTCTCTTTCCTAGTTTAGACCTTATTTGGAACACTTTGACCTAGACCTTTGGCATGTCAGTTTTTATTCAGATGCTTAACCTTTTATGTGTATGAAATTTGACATTAGACATTTGATGTTAGGTTATTTTGTGCCAAGTCTTAGCACAAATCATTTTTGAGATACATCTCCACTTTCAAACCACATTAGAGATACAACTCCACCATTCGACCAAGTTAGACCAAGCTTGAACCATTTTTCCTTTGGACATAGTTTTTTCAAAGTTTGTAGAACTCTAAGCCTTTTTGTTTTAGAGATTTCATCATTTACATTGATATGTCTAACTAAAACTATGGTAGAGTCACTTAAAATCCAAATTATTCTAGAATGGCCACACAAAATGACTTTTATGGCTTTTGTCAAGACCCCAATGATGCTAATATGGTTTGTGAGATAGATTTATATCTACCTCATATTAATATTTCATGGGAACAAACCCATGAAGAAACTTAAAATTCAACTGGAGACCTTGATTGGTACGTAGAGGCTTATAAAGAGGACTTTGAAGACCTAACTACATATAATGTTGTTTGGGATATGAATCCATACCTTCTTTACAATAATCAGTACGTAGAACACAGTCAAGAACCAACTTATGATCCAACTCATGATTGATATGATATGGTTTATGACGAAGACTTAGATGCTTTGGCTAATTCAAGTAATCTGGCTCCACCACATCATACCATTTTTATTCTAGGATCATAATGTTACACTATTCCCATACCAAGACCTCATATTTTAGTTTATGCGAGTAACTAAGCTCCACAACACCCAACCATTTCTATACTAGGAGCTCGTCCTTTGGTTTGTGTAAGCAATCAAGCTCCATAATGCCCCTTCATCATTCTAGGACCTAGTCCTTTGGCTTATGTAGGAAATCAATCCCCATAATTCCCTATCCTTAATATCTCAATACTTTTTGCTTTGGCTCATGCAAGCAGTCATGCTCCCCAAGGCCCTACCATTATCCAACCATAAGTTATTCCTCATATAATACCAATCCCAACCAAATCTCAACTGATCTAATCCTTTAAAGACTAAGTTGTGTTCAAAACTAGTATTTTCTAACTCATTTAAGACCAAGGCTAAGAGAACCAACCAATCTGAGATGTTTCTATTGAATCAACCATTTGTAATAAGTTAACCTATGATAAATTGCATATTAATCCTATACCAATTGTCGAGGAGTCTCACTCTAATGAGATAGTCTTTATTGAGTCACTTCTTAATGATTATAACTACCTTTGGGCAAATCATTACCTCAACCATGTACCTATTTTTCAAGAGCCTCCTACTTACAAGACAGTCTCTAAGGACTTGTCTCTTGAATTTTTTCCCATCCTAGAGGAGTCTCACTTTGACAAACTAGTCTTTATGGAACCCATCATGCTATTACAGGTTGTTACTTATCCAATACCAAATATTCAATAAGACATCATTGTAATAGAGTACCCATCAAATGAAGAATCAAAGTTAGAGTCAGGTTCTATTTTTGAATCAACATTGGATTTAGCATTAGAATCAGAATCAACATTAGTCTCAACATCAAATTTAGAGTCCCTTGAGTTAGAATCAGATTCAGATGAAGAATATGTTCATAGCTATTACAACATTGGTTACATATGCCTCATAGATCAATTTGAGTACATTTTTGATCTTTCTATAGTTTTTGAGGATGAGTTATTTAGCTTCAACACAAGTTATCCTAGTATCTTATATGAGGATTGTGCATCTTCTCCCCATTTCATCATCATTCCAAATGCCATTACCATAAACCAAAATATCCATATTATTAACAATCCATCTCCCATAACTATCGATTGGGACTAACAGAATCACACTTTGTTGAACTGGATCCATGGTGACATAATAGTTGAAGAAGAGCAAGGAGGCCAAGACAAAATTCATGTAGTAGAAGAACACTCTCCTAGTGAAAAGTTTTCAAAGGTGCTAGGGGATAATCCAAGTAAGAAATCAACATATTTTAATGAAACTTTTTGAAAAGTGCTAGAAGACAATCAAAGTCAAAAGTCAACATTCCTTAGTGAAACCTTCTTAGAGGTGATATGGGACAATCAAGACAAATTTATTGGTGAAAACCTCATTAAGGCACCAATAGCTGAGCATAAAATTTCTTCACTACTTGATGAAGATAAAATCAAAATAGCTTCCAATCTATAGCCTAATCAGATGGCAGCTACTTGCAAGATCAAAAAATAGAAAAATTTGATGGTCCTATTGAGAGAAAAAGTCTTTAGCCCCACCACAACCAAAATTATGTTGAATCCAACATTAACAACATTATGTGTGACTAAAAGTCCTGATCTTCATTTATTTTCCCACCATTCCACATTCCATTATCATTTACCATTCCATTTCAAAATCAAACCTACCATCCATTATTTGTCTTAGTTTATGATCCATGGCTGTACTGTCCTTTGTAGAGGCTACAAAGATACCTTGACTCGACACTTGAAGGAATTAAAATCAATGACCAATGAAGAATACAACGATATTTTTGGTAACCAATTCTACATCAAGTTTTTGACAGAGAAGTTATTCAAATGAGGCATGGGATAGAAATTAACATGATCAAGTATTTTATTTGTATCATTTGTTGATTAGGATGTTCATCTCCCCATCAGTAAGAAAAATATAATAAAAAATCACACTCAAGCCAAAAACATGTACCATACTGTTTCACATTGCCATGCCATTGCCATTGTTACATATCCATTTGCCATTATTGTAGATTCCTATAATTCACCCCCATCACTTAGGGCATCCCTACTACCATTTTATCTAATCTATCCAACCAACCATTATCCTTAGCAAGACCATACCATCCCATCATTCCATTCCTATTTAGATCAAAGCCTATTTTTAGTCATCCTACCTAATCATGTTTTGATCTTGGTTCATTTGGTTCTTCTTGCACCTTTTGTGGGAGAATTCCAATTAGGTTTCAATAATCAATAAAATCTATGTTTATAATGATAGTCTATGAAATAAGTGTGATAACTAATCTGGTAAGATATCTTTCATCCTATCAAGTTTGTATATGTGAGCCTGATTATAACTACCTATGGACAAATTAGTGTTTCACCAATCTTGATACTAATTATAATTACTTATGGGAAAATTAGTATTATTAACCTATGTTATTGTATCATATTTATAACTTCCTATGCTCAAACTAAGGGCAACACTTTTTTATCATGCATTACCACATCACCTTACCATTACTATTTTCATTTGACTAGCCATTTACTGGATTTGAGAACTTGTTGGGACCTAGTTGGTTTTTCCCCACCTTTTGTGTGGATGGAATTACTATGATTTAAGGTCATTTTAGGACTATGAGTTACCATTCTCAATTCATGTTGAGGTCACCTCAATCTCCCTTTCTATACACTCTTGCCATTTTGTGAGCAACCTAAGCCAAACGCTCTCACTATTTTAGAGTAAGTATCTTGTCATTCTCTAACAAGTTAAGATACCTCAAAATTATATAAAAATTCATAATATTTCAAAATTCAAAAACATTTGTCTTGTCTAAGCCTAGTCAGTTATCCTTGATCCACCTTACTAGGGCATGGTCATTGTTAGGATGCTTTCTTTCACTTTTGTTTTCAAGCTTTCTATTTATTTATTTCAAGTTTGTTTGCTTGCCTTTTTTTTTGGTTTTTGCACTATTGCCTTGACTCAGTCTAGATGTATGCATTAGGTGATTCCTTACACATATTATTTTTGAGTCTATCCATATTCATATGTCAATATTATCATCATGGTTTTTATCATTGGTGTATTATTTTTGAGTGTTTATTAGACTTCGGTAGTCAGTCCTTACATATATTTTGGCCAATTCTTCATGGTGTTCTATCATGAAGCCTACCATCACATACTACAACAAAAAATAGCTTCATGAAGGTCTATAATAAACAGAGACATAGAAGTTTCTCCTTGGCACCTTGGCAAACCCTTCCATCCCACTCTTGATCAATATAACCCATTAACCATTCTAGTTGTATCATTGTTAATTAGGACGTGCATCTCTTCATTGTTAAGTACAACTAAATCATTCACATTAATCAATCTTATTCTTCTATTCATCTATTTCATCACTTTGCACCCACTCAAATTTAATCTATATTCCAGGTTATATCCTTGAGTTATGCTTACTAATCAGCCCTAATTAGGGCACAATCATCTTTAGCCAATTCAAGTCCTCTTAATGATTATAACTGCCTATGGGCAAATCATTAGTTTGACTTTTATTCCTAATTATAACCACTTTTAGGCAAATCAACATATTTTTACATCAATGCTTGCAAGCATTTTCTCATTTGGATTAATCTCAACCATGGGTTAATTCCACCTTTATTTTTGTTTCTTTTCAAGGGATCATCCATCAACAAATGTGATGGCCACTCCCTCGAAGGGGCATCATCATAGGCTTCCTGAAACCTTTTGGAGCTTTGTTCTTCAACCATCATCTTCTTTTTGGCATCTAGGCCATTTCTCATTTTTTGATAAGAAATTGTTATGCTTATAGCTTGCAATGCCTTCCCAAATAGGGAAAAACTGTAGATACCTAAAACTAGCCATCAATAACCTCTAACCAGGATGTTGACCAATTTCTACCTAAAATGTACAATTTGGCCTAAAAATACTAAAACATGATAAATGATGTGAAACTGACATATTTAAATACTGATTTTGGCTAGGGTATCACTAAATGGAGCAATGTAATTTATGGGCCAACTAACTTTGATCAGTCCATTTTGAGTCAAAATGCCAAACTTATACTTGGGTGCTCTAGATTGCTCTTCCCTATCAAATATTTTACATAATACATGTGCCTTTGTTATTTTTTATTGACAACATCCTAAATGGGAATACACATCTAACTCATCTAATGTGGACTTCCAATTCTAATCTAGTCAAATTTAGGACCAATAACAAGGCATTTTGATCAATTTGGGTACTTTGTGCACAAAGTTCTTAATCATGCTTAAGAGATAATTAACCTAAATCAAGGCATAATAAAAAATTCCATGGAAAATTATTGAATACTTTGTTTTGGAAATGAATATTGAATGTTTGCATCATCAAGTGACCTCATTTGTTGGGAAGACATCCCTAGGCCATAAATGCCATAAATATCATTATTCATGCCTCCCATGCCTCATCAATGCCTTCCATGATGCCCTCCATGCCTCTTAATTGCCCTTTCTTCCCATACCCTGATGAGGATAAATACAAACTTAATTCCAAAAATTGAATTAATCCTCAATCACACATCTCAATCTTGAGATGGACGGTTGAGGTTGATTTTGATCAAATCCAAAAATATATAAATAGGAGGCCTCACAACATCATTTCTAAGCTTAATTTTTTTAAAGTTATAATGCATGATTGGTTCCAAAAAGCTTCAAGCAACTAGTGTTATAATTCCAAATTGCTTCCAAGCCAAGCCAAGCCAAGCCAAAGCCAAAAGGTGCCAATAGGAGATGCAGGTAGCCAAACTCCATTGAAGAAGACATCTTGAAGCACAAGCCAAGTATGCCACCATTACGAAGGCATTTGGAGCATCCAAGGAAGGTGAAAGGAATTCTTATGTTTTCATTCTTTGCTTTTTAGTTGTGCTTGTCATTTGATTTTATTAACTAAGCTCTCCCTAGTGTCTAGGCCTAGAGATGTTATGCTATTAGTGTGTTTATTTCTTTTTGTTTTCATTTTGGAACTAACACCATACTAACCATCCTCTCTTGAGTCGAATTCCAAGATCATAGATAGAAATAATAATCAAATTGATGATTTCAAATGATTGAAAAATTAGAATTTGATTGATCGTTGACATAAAATAATTAAAATTGACATAAAATGTTTGATTTTAAATATCTACACCCATCAGTATTTAATAATAAACTAAATAAACTAAATCATTTATACACCCAAAACAATAATCTTATCCTTCAATTAAATAGTTTCATCAACTTAACTTTTGATGTGGATGACACTTGGAGATATACCTGAATAGTTAAATCCATCACCCATATGGATCCCTAACATGCCAAAAATATATATTCTTACTACTACATTAAAATTTATATTGGGTAACCATGTAAACTCATATATTACCCAAAATATTTATGTATCAAGTTATCTCACAACTAAAATGCATTGCTGATCAAATGGCTTATACTATTTATCAGTAGCATCTCAAAGAAAAAAACTTTATAGCATATCAAAATACAACATGAATATAATAAAATATATATTACCAATCCTTTTGTCATGTGATATATCAATTCCATACCACATTAATGAATGAATTTAGGAAAGGTATGATGTGTGTAGGTATGTAGTGGTGATTTCATGGCTTATACTTGTGAGAAGGCATGGAGAAGTCATTGGATTTTTAAATTTGTTTATTAAAATTTCACATGATTATACATGATGGGTGAAGAAAACATTCTATGACATTAATGGTGTCATTATATGAAAAATTAATTTGCATAATTTTTTCATGGAGATTATAAATTGTGAAGATGTGATAAATTTGAAATGCTTATTCATTCATTAATTCATTTACATGATGTTATTGTTTAATCCCTGGTATATATCGTAATTGGTTCAACCTAATAATTTACATAGAGACACATGTAGTCAATGAAAGTTGAGCACCTTTTGATTTTAATATTAGGTTTAAAATATTTGCATTTTAATAAATACAAAATAAAATGGTTTATTGTATTTCTATTGGTTAATATAAGATGACATGACTAATTTCTTGGGGAAATTATTGTATTTTAGAATAATAAAAGAAAAATACTTATAACATCTAATAAAATAAAATCAATCTAAAAAATAAAACATGGATTATAGTCTATTTTATTTAATATATGACATGTTTCTATTCACAAAAAATGAGATGAAATAAAGACATGGGTCCTAATAACATCTAGATGTGGCTTGGTAGTCTATATCATTCCCTTAGACTAGGTGATATGTCACCTAGGGATGTGGGGCATGTTCTTATAGACCTTTGAATTTCATTTTTACTTCATTTGAATATAGTCAAGGCTTTAGGTGGTAACCAATTCATTTGCATATTAGTCAATAAAATGTCTCTTCATTTGATCAGGTTCTCCTAAGCCTCGACATATTTGACAGGTCTGGGAGAATCACCACACTAATAATTAGTAACATGTCACCTCTTCATTTGGCCCAAATCTCTTAGGGACTAAAATCTATGATAGGTCTAGGGGATTATCCACATTAAAAATTGGTGACATATCACATTTTCATTCAACCAGGTTCTCCCTGACTCTGACATCTCTACTAGGTTGGGGGATTAGTCATATTGACAACTAGAGATGTGGTACCTCTTTATTAATATAGGTTCTCCCTGGATCTAACATCTCTACTAAGTTATGGGATTGGTCACATTGATAACTGGTGACATAGCACCTCTTCATTCAATCAAGATTTCCTTGGTTCTAACATCTCTACCAGGTTTAGGGGACTAGCCATATTGATAAATGGTGGTGTGGCACCTCTTTATTTAGATGTGATATCCCTATGTTTGACATCTTTGATAGGTTCAAGGGAATCAACACACTAAAAACTATTAACATGGTGCCTCTTCATTTATCTAAGATCTCTCAAGCCCTGATATCTTTGAGAGGTCCAGGTGACTGGTGACATTGATAACTGTTGACCTGACACCTCTTCATTTAGTCGAGCTCTTTTGGGCCCTGACATATCTAACAGGTCTAGGGGATTAGTCACACTAACAACTGGAGACATAGTGACTCTTCATTCAACCAGGCTTTCCTCATATCTAACCTCTTTGAGAGGTCCCAAATATTGGACAAAATAATAACTAGCAATGGGGTACCTCTTTATTTGACCAAGTTCTCTTGGGTGATAAAATATTTGATAGGTTTGAGGGAATAGCCATGCTAATAAATGACAATTTGTTTCCTCTTTATTTGATCAATCTCTCTTGAGCCCTCACATATTTGAAATGTATCTATTATAATTAGTTGGACCTAATATTATTACTAATACTTGCATGGCATCATGGTAGTGTTGATCCAAATAGGTTCAACTGATTACATGTAATGAAAGTTGAGTAGTTTTTATTTTAAAATTGGGTTTGAAACATTTTGATGTGAATATTAATCAAAATATTCACTCACACATGCAGTTACTTGTAATGTATTAATAAAATACCTTGCTAATTAAGACTATTTATTACATTTTGATGTGAACATAAATTTGAGAAATGCAAATTTCTTATATTGAAATATATATTTTTGTAAGGCGAAAAAACATAGGGACATTGGAAAAATAATTTATAATAATAATTTATGGCACATAATAGTATTAATCAAAATAATTACTCACACACACAGTTACTATTAAAGCATTAATAAAAAAACATTTATATTAGTTGGGAAAATCAAGACTATTTATTAATTTAAAGAGCCACCATAACGGTGTTAATATAAACATGAGGGAGGGTAAGGAGTTGATATTTAATAATACATTATTATTTAGTTTTACCAGTGATTTTATATGATAAAAAGGGGAATTACTTTCAATGTGCAATAATCTGGGCTTATTTTTCAATTTGTAACGTTTATGAAGTTTTCTGTGGAACTAGGGTTCGAGTTGAAAAGGTATGTAATACATATGTTTTGGGTGTGAAATTTTCTTATTGAAAATTTTATATGGAGAAATTGATGGAAAAAATGAAAAAAAATACATGTGAATATTGGTTAATTCTAGATTATGAGATTAAGATTGTTAGGTTTCAAATTATACATAAATATTTGTGAGCTTGGGTTGGTTTATTTGGTATCTTATGTTTTTATTTGTGTTTGGGAACATTTGATTTTGGGTGATTTGGTTTTCAACTATGTTTTGTTCTTGCCAATACTCTCCACAATTTCTTAGAGACAGAAGATGGCATTTTGCTATGATATTTTAGGTGTTTGTCTATGGCTAGTTTCATAGCTTTTTTCTTCACCAATCTTATCAACAATCTCTTTGTGTGTAGTTCAAGATCTTGTTGTGGTTTTAGGGGTAGTGTAGTTGTCATTTTCATTGGGGCTCCTCGGTGGGTTATTAGATTGGTTGGACACATTTTAATCAATTTTGGGTGAAAATTTCTATTACTCTAGTAAGCAATGTTTAAAATTAGTTACGCTTTGTGTTTTCCATGAGATTAAGAAATGTTATGTTCTTATATTGGAGACCATTCATTTGTATTTTATTTCTCAGAATATAATTAATCCCCTGCTATTTTATTTGGATTGTTTTCTAGTTCTCATCCCTTTCTTAGACCTTGTGCTGGTTTGTTTTGAATTTGTGAGACTAGCATAGGTGGCTTTAACACTTGCCCATTTCTATTCAGGGCTTGATTCTGAGGTAGAGATTGAATTTGGTCATAATGTCTTTTTTCATGAAACATATTATCTAATATGTTTAGGAATATAATAAGTTATATATATATATATATATATATATATATATATATATAATGATGCAATAAAATTTACTCATTCACATATCTGATTCATTTATCGATCAATGTGTCAAACTGGTATAACTAAACTTATATTTTAATGTGTGTGATTGAAATTGGAAAAAATAATGATAATTGCATTAATTAAAAAGCACTTTGTATGGTTTATGTTCTTTGTACAATATTTTGTGAACAACTGATTAGGTTTTCATTTGAAAGAAAGAAAAAAATAAAAGAGAGAATGAGAAAAGTGATTTTTAAAAAAAAATTGTAGAAAAAAATAAAGGGTTGTGATTGGTCCAATAAAATTAGAGTAATCTAAAAAAATTAAACAATAGATTATAGTCTATTTTCTTTAGCATGTGACATGTATTTTTTCCCAAAAAATGATATGAAATAAATATGTGGGTCCCAATAGAATCCAAATGTGGCTTGGTAGTCTATATCATTCTTTTAGACTAGGTGATGTGTCACCTAGGAATATGGGACATGTTGTTATCGGCCTTCAAATTTCATATGTACTTCATTTTAAGTTGGTCGATGCCTTTAGTGATAACCAGTTCATCTGCATATTAGTCAATGTAATGCCTCTTCATTTGGATGGGTTCTCCTAGGCCTTAACATATTTGACAAGTCTGAAGACTCATCATGCTAACAACTAGAAATGTGTCACCTCTTCATTTGGCCCATCTCCCTTGGGCCCTGACATCTATGATGGGTCTAGGAGACTAGCCACACTAAGAAGTAGTAATGTGGTGACTCTTCATTCAACTGAGGTCTTCTCAAATCTAACATCTCTACTAGGTATGGGGAACTAGCCACATTGAGAACTGGTGACATGACACCTCTTCATTTGGTTGGGATTTCCCTAACTCTAACATCTTTGCTAGGTCTGGGGAATTAGTTGCACTAATAAATGACAACGTGATGCCTCTTTATTTGGTCAATATCTCCCTGGCTTTGACATTTGGCAGGTTTAGGAGACTCACCACACTGATAGTTGAAAACATGACACTTGTTCATTCGAATAGGATCTCTCAAACCCTGACATTTTTAAGTGATTTGGGGGACTGGAGACACTAGAGAGTGGGTCTATTGTGATCAACATAACCAAATTTTATTTATGTGTAATTTCTTATTTTTTTGGTTTTATTTTATTTTAAGACAATGTACCAATGAAATGTTTTTGTAATTTTTTTAAGAGAGAATTAATATTGTAAATTTTTGAATAATGTAGGTTTTAGCCTCATGGCATACATTTGAGGCTTTTACAAAGTTATATAAAAACTTGGGTAAGTATCTTGTAACAATGTAAATATAATGGTTGTTTGCCACTTTTTTAATTCTACAATGATAATGTAAATATTGTGTTAGAAAGTTTATTTTTCCTATGGCAAGCAAGAGCACCAAAAAATTGCTATTATTTTGAAGTTGGTATTTCATTTCTTGATAGTTTACCTTGCTATTTGTTGTGGGCCAAAAAAAAATGAAAAAAGGTTGAAAAAAGAAAAAAAATTGTAAATAATCATGAAAAGAAAAATAAATGCCATTAAATTAGGTTGTTCAAAGAGAATCATGGATGTGGACACATATTGATGATAACAAACACAATCATTTGAAACTATTGATGATGCTTTGAAACATGAAAATATTTATAGAATTGCATCATTCAATTTTGTTGTTGGTGATTGCCTTTTTGATGCATTTCAAGTGTTATTGCATTTCCATTACATATTGAGAATGCTACAAACTATGATCATTGATTATTTTATGGATTCTTTGAACAATGGGGATGTAAAAACAAGATACTCATATTCAAACCAATTACATCCATATATATTATATGATTTTCATCAAATAAATGATAGAAGCACATACTTTTATTGAATGAGAGTTTATGCAAATGAGCTTATATATCAAGGTGAGACCGGTCTTTGGGGTGATATGTTTTATATTTAGTGGTTATGCAAATGGTTGAACATTCCCTTGGTCTACAACCAAAATAAAAAAGTATATACATTTCAATAAATAAAGTTGTATTTAATTGTATTAGATCTTATTTCAAGACATAAACCTCACACACAAGCATTTTAAACCATTGTTTTGTAAAAAATATGCATCCAAAGCATGATTTTGATTATAAAATTTATCAAATATTTACAAAAATCCTTCTTTGTACTAGAATGCACTTGGAATCATATGGCATGTACAAAATAAACACTTTAGGCTCTATTTATGGTGAAATCTTATTTGATGCTATTATTTTTCTAACTAAACATGAGTTTGATGGTCATGATCTTTGTCGATATATAAAGAAATATTTTTCCAATGATATTGTTGTGCCAAATAGTTATGTAATGACTTATTTAGGGATTTATGAAAATGAACTATGAAAATAAGAGCCTCAAATATTTTTTTCCTAGAAAATGTATGTCACAACTATTGGAATGCCATATCAAGAAAGTGGATTTGAAGGTAATGACTTTTGTTGCTCATGTATTTCAAACATTCTACAAAGCAATAATTGATTATGGTTAGCAAAAACTAAAAAAATCTCATAAATAAGAGCCTAGAATGTTTTTTGCCTGGAAAATGTATGTTGCAACTATTGGAATGCCATATCAAGAAAACAGACTTGAAGGTAATGAATTTTGTTGCTCATGGATTTCAAACATTCTACAAAGCAATATTCAATTATGGTTAGCAAAAACTAAAAACATTTCATAAATATTTTTCTATTTTTTAATTCCATAAAAAATGTATAAAATTATCTATTTCGAGATAGATACATTTCATATTCATTATTAGCCATTGCAAACAATTTTCATAGATTGGATTGCATATGTAATGCTAGTGGATATTTCAATAGGGTTACGAGATAACAATAATTTCAAAGGTTTTAAAATAAGAACAAGGTATTTTTAGATTTCCAAATAATATGCAAGGGAATCTTATGTTAGAGATACATCTAAGGCTACAAATAGGCATCATACTTCTCTAAGTTATTTGAAACAAACCATACATGAGCCAAAAAATAAAAATTATGTTACAAAAACGTATAATAGAAAAATTAAAAAAATATTAGCTTAAATTGATAAAAAAATCATTGCGGTTGATGAAATCAATGATACACTATTACAAAAATTAATAATTGGGATCGACACAACATGATCGGTGAAGTATCAAAATAATAAATAACTATCTAAAATAAATCAAAGACATGCCCATTCATTCTTGCATAGTTGATGAACAGTTACATTTCAAAAAGGATATCATTCTGTTTGACATTGACATTGACATTGTCAAAGCATTTATTGTGATTTTGCACATTCAACATTAAAAAAACTTACATTGGGAAAAAATATGTAAGCAATGTAAGATATCTCTTGAAAATGGAAAAGTGCTGACATTTGTTGTTTCTTTCAGCCTTAGGAGAAATGGAAAAAAATGCTATTGTAAATAAATTAACACTTTTAGAAGAAAGATTGGTTGCTTTGTGAATGCCTTTTGCACAAGTGTAATATCTTGGCTATACATATTCATAATATATCCTAGGAATAATTATAAATGTCTCGATCGAATTTGATTGGTTCTGAAAGCATTGCCTAGGGAAATGAATGACATAGAAATAATTAAAATAAAGATAAAATGCAAGTTGGAATACAAAAATGTGTATTTAATAAGAAATGTAAGGCCTTCATAGTGATGAAATCATTATCTCAAATTTGTCAAGTGTCATTATATAAGCAAGAAAACATTACTATTGATAGGGGTTGGCAAAGTAGCTTTGAGAAAATAGGATGTTTTCTTTTCTTAGGTTGTGCCTATTGAGGACAAGATATCTGACACATATAAAAATGAATTGGAGCATGTTATTGAATCTTTGGTGCATGATTTTGGTGTTGCATAGTTGATACATGATCTCAAAGACTAAATCATTGAAATTTCCCCATCAGAAGGACTCAAACCATTAGGTATATTTAAAGACAAATTCTTGAAGGAGATGAGCTTCCCAACTTTATTCTATGGTTTTAGTCATCTTTAAGATATGACATATATAATGTAGTACTAAAAAATAAAAAGTGGGAGCTTTTGCATAAGGAAAATGACATTGTGACACATAACTAACATCTTTTTAAAAAGTATTAAAATCATTATACATTGGGTGTCATCTTGTGCTTGGATATGCATACACAAAGGTGAATTAAAAGACAAAAAATTCTATGCTAGAGATGTTCAAAACATAAGTAGCATAGAAAAAATTGTAAAATCACTCATAGCTTATAAGGCTTTCAAAAGCATTCAAACATCCCCTGATTGTTTGAAAATTTAAGAAAATATATTTTTGAAATGATTAGGCAATTATGGCCACCAACATTTTTTCAACTATAATAAGTGTTGCACATTGTTGGGAGCTTTTGTGTCATGCATTGAAAAAATTAACTCCATTGACAAATAATAAAACATAGAAATAATTAAATAAGATGATATTGATATGATGATAATAAAAATCCTATTCTTTGTAGTCTTTACTTTAACCATATATCTAATGCATTAAAAAAAAGTTGTTGTAAGATGAGGAATTATTTAGAAAGGTTTTAGATTTATTTTTTGTGATTGAATTTAAAAATAGAGGAAATGAACATTTGCATTTCATGCTCTTGGTACATGATGCACTTGTATATATATATATATATTGTTGTAATACTAAAATCAAAAAAATTGTAGACATATACATATCTTGTGATTCTACTTACTTAATGGTGATTTGGGTAAAATGCAAATGCATCATCATATAGGCACACACAAGTAGCATAGAAATTCACATTGAAGATTTAATTTTCCATTACCTGTAATGAAAAAAATGATAATATTAGATAAATTGGATGAAATCAACAAGCTATACAAAGAGAATGCCACTAGATTTTTTTCTCAACTTGAGCAAAAACAAATATATAGCAAAGACACAACATTCCATATGTTTTTACAAGAAGAAACCTTGTCCGAAATAGAATATATACTCTCATTGTGATCTTGTATTTCAAAATTGAATATAATGCTAAAAATACATCCATATGATGCTTAGGTAATTGCATTTATATAAAAAAACTCCCGACATTATGGTATGCTAATATACATTCACAATTCATTCTTGATGCATATGTTGTTGCAACATATTTCTAATCTTATATGATAAAATTTGATCTTACACTAAAAAATACATTTCAAAAAGTGCATGATAAAACTATCCATAAAAATGACCAAAAACTTCAAGCCATAAAAAAATTGGGGAAAATACTCCTTCAACATCAATAAATGACTAGTTGGCAAGCTGTTCACATTGTATTATTTTTGCCTTTGCATCATAGTTCAAGGAAAATAATTTCCATAAACACATCACCAAAAGTAAAAAGAACTTACATTTTGAAAATTCCAAATCTATTAACACAATAAATAGACATTTTAGAGGATGTAATATGTGCTTATCCTATAGATAAATATGTTATGAGACCAACACAGTTAAAACATGTACACTTGGTTGAATTTGTTGTATATTACCTAGGTAAATGTGCAAATAACAAGAAACATAAAAAAGCATGCATCATATGACATGTCAGATATAATATCCATGTGGATCCTAATATTTATTATAGAAAAAATATTATGTCATTTATACATTATCATGGTAATGAAGACACACTGAAGAAAAAATTTAACACATAAAGTGACGCATACCTTGCTCATAAAAAATAAGAAATAAGGATTGAGAGCATGTTTATTGTAAAGTCGATAACAAAGTGGGGAAACATTGACATTGTTGCAAAGAATATAGATATTTCTTCTGATTTACTATTTGCTATTGCTAAGGATGAAAAAATTGATTGAATCAAGAACAATTTTCATTCATACGACATAGCTTCTAATTTTCATTACATAAGAGATCATCAACTAGTTGATGCTCAACATTCAAAAATGTTTTAGATAGACAATCATCCTTTTTTGATAAGTTGATAAGAATACCTGGACTTGCAGAAGCAATTGAATAGAGAATAATAAGTAATTGTGAAAAACATTGCAATAAAAAAAGTGTTAGATCCAAATAAGCCTATCTATTTGTTCTTAATAGGAGGAATAGGTACATGAAAAACATTTACCATGAAAGTGATTTATGAAACTTTGATGCACATCTAAAACAATGAATTTAAAAGTGATCCTTTGAAAATTAAAGCCGTGATTATTACATATACTGGTAAAATGGCATACAATGCAAATGGCTTGACTGCACATTATTTTTTTCAACTTCCATATACATCTACCCAGATGTTGTCATTAGATTCAAAAACTTTGGATACATTGAGCAAACACTATCAAAAATTATACATGCTATTTTTCGATGAAATATATGTACTATGAAGTCAAATGCTTTGCAATATTAACAAAATAATTTGATAGATAATACATACACCCATAAATCTATTTGTAAAAATTGATTTATATTTGTTAGTAATTTTTACCAAATAGAGCCTATTACCAAACAGAGCCTATTCAAGATAGATGCTTTTTTTAAGAGCCAGTATTGAATGGAGAAACAACTTCATACACTTTTTGTCTTGACAATGTAAAATTCTTTCAGCTTTGATAAGTCATTCGTCAAAGTTATATTCAATTTGTTTCCATTATAAATCACATTAAAACTTGTCATCAGACAATATTAGACATTGAATACTTGAATAATATATGTTATAGATCTCCTCCTTATGAACCAACATTTCCATTCTTGTTTCAAAAGAATGATTATGTTAAAAAACATATTGCAAAAATTCTTGAGCTTGTCAATGGACAAACTTATACATTGAATGTTGTTGACCAAAAAATAAATTTATCGGATAAAATAATTACAAATAATGAAAATAATTTCTTGATTGATATAATTATTTTGAAACCAAACATATTGGTGGAAACTATGATATATAAGATGAATTGGTGAATGGTGTTGATGGAATTATCAAGCATTATACACCTAGACAAATAGACATGGTTTGGATATAATTCAATGACATTAAAATTGGAGCATTGCAATTTAAAAAAATGCAGAGCTTTTACAATGACCATATTGCCAAAATTTGGACTCCAATAACAATAATCTAAAGGAAAATTTACATTAAAAAAATTATGGCCACCATACATGAACACTTTATAATACAAATAGTATGTACTCAAATAATACATAGATCACAAGGGCTTATGATGGATGCATTAACGTTTGATCCTACTGGTGTCAAGTGGCATGGACTTGTCTAAACTATACTTTCATGAGTAAACAAAATTAAATCATTATATCTTGTGAATAAGTTAGAACCTAAAAACTTTGTGATGTGTAATAAAGTAAATGTTGAGATGTAAAGACTAGAAATATATACACAATTGCTACCACTTTATGTAAATGTTCCTGTAACATGTGATAGCCTCACTATTTTCTCATTAAATACATAGAGTTTATGATTGCATATAGAATGCATCACACATGACTATGAAATTATGGATGCAAACATTTTATGTTTCTAAGAAATGAGAACTATGCAAATAGAAAATGCTTTAGTTCTTACACAAAATTTTGACTGTCACCTATCAATGGATGTGCATGAAATAATGTCATCTTTGAGAAAAAAAACATTGTATTGAGAAATAACAAAATATTTGTTACACTGAACATGGAGACTTTGACACATGATATATCATATTTAGATACATTGATACATATAATAAATATTTACTTGGTATCAAATGTGCTAATAGATGATATATTAGTATTTATAGAAACAATAGCTTCTAGATTACCACTAGAAACCAATATCATATTTGCTGGTGACTTCAACATTGACATGATTTAGGAAATAATATCTAGATAATGAATTTTAAAAGTCATGCATAGACATAGTTATTATTTGATATAAAATTTGCCAAAAATAGATGTATTTACTTTAATAGATCACTCAGATAAATGTAAATATCCATAATACTTGATTCAATGTTTATGATGCCTATTGGACAGACCATCATGTAGGTTAACATCAAATTTTTATTTGATAAAACAACAACAGTGACTTTACAAAGACATAAAAAAGTTATTTTTTACCTTGTTAAATGTCATTGGCATATGCCATGTATAATTATAAAATATAATTTATCACTATTGATAATCAATAGCAAATTAAGTAGAAAAGGCAAAAAAAGAATAAACATCTGAAAAAAAAATAGTGTTATATTCCACCTACATTATGTATAGGTCATTTGTCTTTGAATTTGTATGAAATCTTAAACTATATGTGTAATCTAAATAACTTTCAAGAAACTAGATATGGATCTAGGCATTTGCATTATTTAATAAACATCAAAAGTTATTATTTTTTCATGCTCATGATTTTTTTATTACTTTTAGTTAGTTAGAAATGTCACATATAGAAGATCTAAAAGATTTTTTCATAATCCATAGGTAAAACTATGTATGTAAATAGAGAAATACACAGAGCAATAGATAGAATACATCACTTATATTATGCATTGTTTTCTTCTTGTTCTTTTTTTTCCATCTTTGAATTGAAAAGATGTTTATGAAAGTTATAAAAACATATCCATGAAGGTGGATATGGATCCAACCAAATACATTCATAAATATGTGCAAATAGGAGAAATGAAAGCAACAAAATGGTAATATTCTATTTTCAATTATGACAACTTAGTTTTTTGGCTTACTAACAATTTATTTTCATTCTATTTTTTTCTCTTTATTTCAAAATTGAGGATGCTGATAGTGTTGTTGTAACATAAATAGAACTAGATATGGGAGTGGAAAAAAATATTGACTAGTAAATAAAGACAAAATAAGTAAATATCAAACAATAAATTTAATAAGAACAAGAAAGTATAGACCTGGAAATAGAAACAAAGAAATAAAGACCAAAAAAATGGTAATTTTTCTATTTATGTGACTTGTTATGGGGCCTTGTCATCCATAACAAGTAATCTATTATTTTTTTGCATGTAACTTGTGATTTGATTTTAGTTTTTTAACTAAAACAAAGAAAAAACATCATTATTAAATAACATAAAATATTTGTATTTAGGGATTTGATTTCAAAATTATTATTGTAGTGTAAATGCAAGGGCAAACATATCAGTTTTAATCATTGAACTCTTAAAAAAAATTGGCAATGTTTTTGAAGGTGATGTATTGTTTGTATATGTTCTTAGTTTCATAAAGAATCCAAATTCACCATCAAAGGTAGAAATAGTACATGCAGACCTTGTTGACAAATTTGATCAATTGATAATACATATCAATATCAACAACAACTTGATTGACAAGCTCTTTCCCTAATTTTTGGCTAGTAATAGTCTTTGCATCATAGACTTTGAGATTAAAAATATATGTCAATATGAAAGAGGTGATTCTTAATGTTGTATTCAATTGAACATGAAATCAACTATATAAAACATTACAATGTATGTAAGGAGCACAAACTCACTCCATATATCATGATATATGATCTTATGTAGTCAACTAAAACATATGCAGTAGGTTTATTAGATTCTATAATAGTCAGGTACCAAAAATGTTACAATCAATATGAGCTCCATCTCAAAGACAATGAAATTGAAGAAGACATGGAAACTGTAAGTGTTAATGGTAGAAGATTATAGTTTTTGTCTTTTCATCTTGTGAAATATTACTTTATTTAAGCTAACATATACATGTCCACTTTCTTTTCCAAAATATTGACATTAAATAATTCCTTTTCAGCTTGTTATAAATGACAATAAAAACATGTTCTCATGTTCAAGAAATATTGTCAACAATGAACATGCCAATAATGTTGTTCAAGAACATTGTCAAGAATGGTATCAAAGGCACCCCTTTGCTTTATGTAGGGTAGTCCATGTTTATGGATATATTAAATAAAAAGTATACAAAATATCATTTGAAAATTCTATAAAAAACCATTTTTGAGGCTAGTATCTATGTCTGACTTGTTGCCTTTAGTGAGAAGAAAAACAATTGGTTAGAAAAAATAATATATTTTTGATAATTTAAGAATGACAATTTCTATTTTTGATTTGAAGGTTAAAAGCTTCTTAATTTTTTTTTAATGCATCACCTTTCCAACCATTATTCAACCATTTCAAGATCATGATCATGGCTAGCATGCCTTCAACAGATAATCATGCATATTACATAAATTATCAGTAGAATCAAATGTATTCATATCAACATTAATTGCAATGCACTATACAAAAAAAAAAATGGACAAATATATTACATTTTAAATCAAACTCTCTTGAACAATAAGCTCCCATAACTCATTAAAATCTCTTTCAAAGATATATCAACTATCACATTTTTTTTACAATGATTTCAACTACATGGCAGCTTCACACTTATAGTAGATAATGTTGTCAAATCTATTAGCAAGTACTTCTTTCTTGTTATATTTTGTAATTTTTTTAAAGATTATTTTTGTGAAAAAAAATCAACATAGATAAAAAAAAATGCAATAGGTTTAATGCTCACATTAATTGCAATTTAAATTTTTTTTTGGAGTCAAGAAATATGTTTGATATTATATGTGTGTAGTTTTTTTAAAAAGTTTTTTCTACCTGGTGATGCTAATATAAACTGATGCTATCCTTGATTTTTCATTTCTCTATTGGCCATCGAACAACTAAGTATATATAACATCATACATCTACATTATAGACTATATGATACATGTTTGAGGACACAATCTAAGTAAAAATGTTTATATTCTGAAAGTGACAAGAATAACAAATTTATAGATATTTTTTTACATCTATCTTGATCTTTACTCTATAACTTTTATCATAACTGTCATGGTTTAAAAAATTGTCCATAGTACTTACTGCCACATGTGGATGATATCTAAAATATACTTGTATTCAATATATCTATCACCATTAGATTTAAAATTTGTTCATGTGCTTTCTCTGCAACTAGATGCCATATACCACTACACAATTTATTTTTATACTTTTATGCATGTTTTATTTTTTTGTTGCTTTATCTTGTTTTTTATTTTAAACATGCAATGCAACTTGAGAAAAACTACTATTCTATATTGTATGTTTCTATTTCTTAAGTTTTGGAATCAATTGATGTTCAAAAAGCTTATTCATTTCTTTAAATTTGTACTACTACAAAATTAATAATGTGAGAAATATTTGATCCATAATCATGAACCTATGTATGCTTTGAATACATTTTAATTTGGTATATGTGATGATCTTGAGATTTTTTTTTACCTTAAGTAGATGCTATATTCGAGAGACTTTGTTTACTGCGATTGACTATTACTTTGTTGCTCATTTGTTAGACAATTTTTCTTGTGCTCAATTTGAATTTTGATAAATTTTAGATAACATGCATCTGCTACATTGTTTTTTTTACAATTGCATTTCAAATTTACTTGGAAATAAGCAATGGCATATGATTTTGGAAAATTAAAAAAATGATATACATGAATCCTCTAAATATTATTATCTAGAACATAGGACTTAGTGAATTGAAATAGTCCAATACAAAGACTAAGATTGACTACATCAAATAAATGACTTTACAATTTCATGAACAAGAGCATATGAGCATGAGAGACTTTGGTATAAATCAATATGCTTGTCAAAATAATATACTAATAAATATATGCTTCAATGTCAAAATATTTAATTTATGCATTTTATATGTCAACACCGCATAAAAAGATGTTTAAGATCAATAATAAACATTTAATTAATATTATCATGTACAATATAGTAGCAATACATAGTAATTTCATTTTGTGGCCAGCAACAAAAGAAAAAGAGAAAAGGAATTGATAGGAAAAAGACAAAAATGGGAAAAAGCAAATGCTAAGCATTTTTAACTTTCTTTATAACTATGTATATTGTAACTCACACAAAAAAACTTGTAAATGTCTTGAAATAATGTAGAGATAGCTAAGACAATTTGAAACACTTATGCATTATCATATAGTTATCAAACAATTTTTTTTATATCAATCTCAATGTAGCATATTCTTTATTGTTATCATAACACACATGCATCTGAGTGATTGCATAAAGGAACTTGTATTAAATATAGCTATTTCCATTTTTTGTGAAAATCTGTTAGTATGTTTTGTTCCCATGTCAGAAGATTTAATTTATGCATTTTCTATGTCAACTCTACATAAAAAAATGATTAAGATCAATAACAAACATCTAATTAATCTTATCATACACAATATAGTAGCAAACACTTAATAACTTCATTTTGTGGCCAACAACAAAATAAAAAAATTGGGCAAAAGCAAATGCTGAACATTTTTAACTTTCTTTAGAACCATGTATATTTTGACTCATGAAAAAAACTTGTAAATGCCTTGACATAATATAGAGATAACTAAGATAGTTTGAAATGCTTATGAATTAGCATATAACTATTAGGCAATTTTTTTTATATCTATCTCAATGTAGCATATTCCTTCTTATTATCATAATACACATTCTTCTAAGTCATTGCATAGAGGATATTTTATTAAATATAACTATTCCCACAAGCTTTAGAAATCTGTCGATATGTTTTGTTCCCAAGTAAATGTCATATCTCAATCCTTTGATTTTATTAAAGAAATTTAAATATCCTATACCCAGATTTTTTTTTATTTTCTTTCTCAATTGCCTTGATGCAATATGCTTATGTTATATTGTAATGTGTAATGCATTATTTCACGATTGTGATGTTCTTTTCCCAATAGGTGATAAGATGATTTTTTAGATTGCTTGAACATTTTTTTTTAAATCAAGAAAGTTGGTGTCTCTCAATTTATTTTGGTGTAGATTTTTAAGAATGTGAAAAACATTGGATGCATAATCATGCAACTATTTATGCTTTGCTTATGTTTTGATTATTTATTTTTGTTGATCCTAACATTTTATGGTTAAGCTTAAGTGTATGCTATATTTATAAATATTCATTTTTATGATTGACTAAAACTTTGTGATGTAATAAAAATTTAAGTCATTAAATCTTATTTCATGCCAATAAACTAGCAAAGTCACTTTTTGAAATTTATGTGGAACATGTGTCGCCATTCATGATAGGTGTATAATACTGGTCACACCAACAACTAGGGACCTGGTGTCTCTTCATTTAACCTAGCTCTCCCAAGCTCTGACCTTTGTGATAGGTCTGGGGGACTATCCAAATTGATAACTACCAACATGGTACCTATTCATTCAACTAAGTTCTCCTGGGACCTATAATCTATGATAGGACTAGTTAGATTAATAAATAGTAATGTGGCACCTCTTCATTCACCTAGGCTCTCCCTGACCCTCACATCTTTGATAGGTCTATGGGAATTTCCACACTAAAAACTAAAGATGTGGTACCTCTTTATTTGGATAGGATCTCCCTAGATCTGACATATCTTACAAGTCCAAGGGACTTTACACTCATAATTGGCCATGTGGCACCTATTTATTTGATTGAGCTCTCCTAAGCGTTGACATCTCTGATAGGTATAGGGGACTCCACACTGACAACTACCAACCTAGTACCTCTTCATTCAAATAGGCTCTCTTGAGCCTTGACATCTCTGACAGGTCTAGAACATTACCTATGCTGATAATTGGCAGCCTACAACCTCTTCATTTAGTCAAGTTCTCCTAGGCTTAGACCTCTTTGACAAGCCTAAGTGACTAGGCACACTGATAATTGGTGAATTTTTACCTCTTCATTTGGCTAGGCTTTCCTAGGCTTGGACCTCTCTGATAGGTCCATGGGAATAATGAGACTAACGACTGATAACATGGTGCCTCTTCATTTGGCCTAGCTTTGCAAAATTCATAAAATGATAAAGTAAAAAAAAGGAAAGCAATTCAATAAAACATACTTATTAGATATGGAGTTCTTGATTTGTCATCAAGGATGATGAGTCTATTATTGTGGGATGAGAATTAGACTCTAGGAGGTTTAAGGGAAAATTGACCTATAATATTAGTGGTATGACTTATAAAAATAATAAACACTCAGTTGTAAATAAAAAAAAGGGGCCTATCACTAATTGATAAAATCAAGGGGGTTCATATTCAAAATATTTGATGCTTGTTCCCTAAATAACATAAATATTATTGCTTAGTAAACCAAAGGCAAAAAAATAATCAAAATAATTATCATGAACAAAAGTTTTAGAGACTACTCAAAATTATTCTAAGCCTAGGATCTTCACCAAAATTGTTAAGACTTTGTCACAAATTTTGTTTAAAAAAATAAATTTTACTATTTTAAAAGGACTTGGTTAATTTTGCACTAGGAATCCTACCACCACATGTGAATTTCATGCCATTTCTAGACCCATTTTAAATACCTATTGACACTTCATCAATTTAATCAAAAATCTCTAGAAAAAATAATGGCATGATCAAAGATAAAGGTCAAGTCATTGGTGATACAATGCTAGATGACATAATATAATTACTCTATTACTTCTTATGATGACACATGCTCAAATCCCATGGTCTCATTATCACCAAGTGTATTTTCCTACCTTTGATATTTGCACTAGCACTAGGTGAGCATGATGATGACACGTGTCATCATCTTAAAGATGTGATTCTTATAACTATCATAATTATGGATTTTGCTTTGCATTTTTTACATGGATATGATAATGGCATGTGCCATTAACCCCATGCACTACTTACATGTAAATTTTGTGCTCTTTTCTTTTCATGTAAGGACTTTAGGTGAACCAAATGATGATATGTGTCATCATCTCAGCCTTTAGCTTGCATGAAAGTGTTGTGCTTCTAGATTTTGCTATATGCTCTCTAGGTGAGTTGAGTGATTACACCTATCACTATCACGGTGCTTTACTTGGCTAGAGCTATGATGCTCCTCACTTTTTCTATAAGGAATCTATGTCATCAAGATGATCACACATGCAATGATCTTAGTGTTATACTTGATCATAAGTGAATTTTTCCATGCTTTTCTTATGTAGTCTTTGACTTACCAAGATCACAACAAGTGTCATCATCCTAGTGATTTGCTTACCTAAAATTATCATGCTGCTCACTTTCATTATGAACACTGCAATAGAGTAAAATTATGATGCATGCCATCTTCCCAAAGCTCCACTTGGCCCTAAATAATAAACAAAAAAAAACATGGACAACTAGAACTATGACAAAATCTTGCTACTATCAAACCAACTATTCTTAACAAAAACATAAACATAATAATGCTTCAAAAATCCTATCATTATTAAGCACATGAATACAATAAACACTCTTGTTTGATCTAATATAATCCTTACCCCAAAATTCCCATGATATTGGGCATTCATTGAAAAGGGAGAGGTGGAGAGAACTATAGAGTTTCCTCCTCCATTTTAGGACTGATATGAGATTATCCTAGGGCACGACTACGAGTATTAGACTTCACAAATGGAGTCTATGTGTATAGTCTCCAAAATATGTATTATTACTACTAAAATTTCAATACACTATGTTTATCATGGTTTAAATTCATATATGATTACTTTGAGTGTAGGGTTTATTCTTTATAAACATAAGGGAAATAAGAGATTCTAGAACCACTAAATAAACAGTAAAGAGAGAGAAGGGTAAGGTGAAAAAGGATGCCTCTAATTATAAAATGAGATTAATGTAATGGTCATTGAACTAAGTGGTTGTACCATAATTATACCATTGTAGACCAAGTTTCACTAGAGTTCTACCTCTAAAAATAGACAATGAGGAGAGTTTGAGGGAAATGAGAGTATGCCTTCAATGTGAATTCCTACCAAAGATTAGTACAAGGGGTTTATTGTTGAGAACACATAAAAACCATATGAAACTTGGAGTTAAGCACACAAATGATCAATACTTACCAAAAGAGAATGAAAGAACTCACACAAAATTATAATACTTAAGCACATCATAATCACAACATACATAAAGTGACAAAGTGTTAATTCAATTAATAATAGAACTATTGTTAATTTAAACATGAAAATAAGAGAAAATTTAACATGGAAAATACCCTTTTGTAGAAAGAAAACTTGTATTCATTAAAATAATGAAAAACTACTATAATAAGTGATCTAGGTCATTGTTATAGTCTAGAGTGCAGAGGAAAACAAAGGTAAAATCCTAGAAATAATTCAACAACACTTTCAAGTATTTTTTGGTTGAACCTAAAATATAATACAAATATTATATAAATAGATAAGGATTGGGGATCACCTCCAAAAATCATGAGGGTCCCATCCTGGGCCATGATGGCCACTCATTTTAGTTATAACCATATTTCAAAAAATTAAACCAAAAGAAATACCAACAAACCCACAACAAATCTATAGAGACCACCTCTAAACATGTGGAGGTAGCTAAAAGGTACCAGATCCTAACTACTTTAACTGCTCACTCCTATATTCTAGTGTGGCTACTATGAGATGAAACTCTTTGTCAAGTTTGGCCAAGTTCATTACAGGTTCCCTGAATATCACCTTTGCCTGAGTTACCAATCTTTAGGAGACATGGAAAACTACTTCCATCGAGGCATTGACTCTTAAAAATTGGTTGATACTCATAGTGCAATGAGTTGATAGATATATCACTATTTAGCTCCTTCTTAGTTCACCTTGGCCACTTTCTCCCTCATAACATGGTTGAATTAACCCATATAAACTCCAAATTCCCCTTGGTTGAGTAGAGTTCCATTTGGGTGGAATAAAATTGAGATATTAACCTTCTAAAAATATGTTAGTATCTTATTCTTTCCATCTTATAAGGGTTATATAGCAACGAAGGCCAAGGCTAACCACTCCTTCATCACTGATCTCATGTTTCTGGCATAAGTTTAATATAACCCCAAATGTGAGGTTGGCATTAGTTTGAGATCTAAGAACATCCCCTTGTTGACCATGACTTGTAACTTCTGATACTTCCCATCAACCTCTATGATTATCCCCATGTAGGATTATGTCATTTGTATAGCTACATCAGTCTCAACCTGAGTCCCCACTACTTTTCCCAAGATTGAGAAAAGCAATAGGAGGGAAACCTTGATGTACTCAATTAATTTGATTAAGAATGTGCTCTTCACTTAGGCTTCAAGAGTCTGGACTTGAATTTGCATGTCATCTAAGAGTTTCTTAGACATGTCATGGGTAATTCAAAGGATAGATTATGGGTCCTTAGCCATATTCTCTTCCCCAAAAATATTCCTCACCTTGGTGAGGGAAAATAGATCATAATGGGTCTACCATATCATCAGGTTCCCCTCTTATATGAATTTTTGAGTGAGCATACTCTTCATGCTCCTAGAGGCTCTATCAAAACTTGACCACACATACAAGTTACCCTAGACATCCATTTGTGGTGTATGTGACCTTAAAACCATTCCTTGGGTTATTGGGGGTATAAGAGGTATGGTTGAAATAGTGGTGAAGGGAGGAGGATTAGGTGGAGGGGAGATGGAAGAAGTGGAAGGATTGAAAGAGTGGAGTTGAAGGGGGCATGGGGTCAAAATGAGGGAGAATGAAAGGGGAGGCCCATGGGAACAATTGAGCTCATCATTCTTCCTAGGTGAGTTTTACCTAAGATGGGATTTCCCTAAGATTGGATCATGAAATAATAGATATGAGATAGGCTGGTTGAAGGTAAAGTCAGTGTGGCATTGGGTAAGGGAGAGAGTGGGCTGAGGAGTCAATCATTGGGATGCTTCTACTAAGGATAAAGGAGTTGAAGGATGGGTCACTTTCTATATCTTTTTTAGCCTTTTCTATGGGTCAGCTTCAATTGATGCAATGGATGGTCTGACTGTGATAGCTGGGGTTGTAGGAGCTAATGGTAGAGGACTTGAAGCCAAAGAAAAAAGTATTGATTTGACTAGAGTGGGGACTATGAGGGTCCCTACTAAAGGTAGTAGGCTTCCAAAGGATTTAGTCACACCTATTATTGAGGACATACCCAAGGGAGGCACCAGGAGGACTCTAGGATGTGATATGGATGAAGCATAAAAGAAAGGGGAAGTGAGAATGCTCAAAAAGATCGAGGCCAAGGGTATTTGGGTGAAAGATTGTAATGAACTTACTTATATGTTCACATAGAAAGATTTTATATCACAAATAATAAGCAAATATGAGAGATCAAACAACAATAATTGACAATAGATTAGAATATTGGATAATATAGCAAAGCTACTTCGAGGGCCAAACCTCCACAATAATGCATTAAGAGTAGAATAATTAACATGATCCTCAAAGACTAACCACTACCTCCTATATATATTTTACTTAGCCATGGTTATTCCATAGGCTGACCTAACTAATAACATAGATAAATTTAATAAGAATATAAAAGAGGTACATAAGCCACAAGTCGACCACACATATCCCAAGCCATGCCAAAGGTTAAGGGCATAGAAAAGATGAAGGGGAGAGAGTGGGAAATAGAAGGGGTGGATTGAAACTAGCAGGTGCCAAAATAGGGAGTCAAAATATGATGGGAGAGAAATGGGAGGAGATGGAGGAGTGAGCAGGTGACCCTACATGGGTGCCTACTAAGTGCCTCATTAGGGGCTCACTCTTGATCTACTCATGGTATCAAATCTTAGTGTCTAAAAAATTATTGGTTGATCAAGATACAATTGGGCTATTTTGAACTATTTATTTAGAGATCAAGGCTATTGGGATCTAATAGAAGTCATTGCTATATGAGGTGGAGGTGGAGCATGAGGAGAAAGTGGAGGAGGTAGAGGTGGAGCTTGAGGAACTAGGGATACTAATTGAAGTAGAGTTTGAGGAACAATTAGAGGAGGTGAAAATGCAACTAGAAGAGGAGAAGGTGGTAGGATTCCCTTAAATATTCTCTGTGAGATGGCCAAAAAAGTTATATTTGGGTCATAATTAGGAGGAGTAAGAGTTGGAGGGGTTACTAAGGGGTCTGCCTGAGCCTTCTTCCCTTTGTTATTCCTCCAAACTATTATCAGGGATTGCAACTCCTAGTTATTGGTAGAAATTAGATAGACTTCATCATTATCCTTAGCTTGATGTCCATAGTTGATGTTTAGATGAGATTAATACTACATCAAGTGGGCTTAAATCACACCTTTAAGGTCGCACTACCAAATATTGTATATTGTTAGGGCAAAGAAGTCTCACTCAACCACCATATTTTGTATAGAGGGGAAGTTCCTATAGATGTGACCTCATATTGTGATTGGGAGAAAAGTGTACGCCTTCTACTAATTCTGTACATAGAAGCTAAACATGCCATTCACCAATTGATAGGTTATCTCCTACTCTGCTAGGTAGTTAGACACATAGTATGGCAAGCATAGTAGGTCTTATAGGAAGCCTACAACTTAGATCACTATGTCATTTTTATATATCTAATAGCTCCCTATGGTTATAACGGAGTCCTAGATTATATTTGAAAGCTAAAACATGGGAACTTCATTGATTGCTTTCTACACCACTAGGTAGAAGTACTCATAGATGTCCTCAACATGCTCATGTAATTAATGACCATATAGATTGAATAAGACCATGTGGATATTTGGGCCACCAAGAACCCATGTAAGAAAGACTGATGGGATGAATAAGAGCATCTCATAGATAGAATTGAGAAGGTATCTCATCTTGTAGAAGTTACCCCCATTCTAACTATCTGTAATGGCTTGAACCGAATTAAATTTGATTAATCCTCCAAGGTCCAAGGTGTTGAAGCCAATTAGGATCATGTGTAGCGGGGGAAAGCATAACTCATTGACATAATGGTAGTCTAAGTTTATGAAAAATTAATTTAGTAGGATCATGCCTACTCGTACCTACCCTTGGAAGGTACAAACCATGTAGGCATTGATATTTTATTTATTGACCCACTTGGAGTCTGAGTTCTTAGACCAATCTTGGAGGATGGTATAGATTTGGTGATCATTCATATATAATGATACTACCACTGCATCATATGATAACAAGAAGTTTGGGAGGGATTAGTATGCCTTGAAGGCATTCCATGATATGTCAAATTTTTTGTGCTAAGAGGTGGGTGAACACACCCAATCATTAATGCCATCTTAAACTTGGATGCCCTTATAGAGCATGTCACCCTATAGGTTAGTGCAAGTAAATACCTCTAGTTTGGCCATGCCTCTATTGATTCCACATCTTTTATAAGACTGAAGGGCACCCTTGTATTCAACCAACTAGTCATTGGCATTACTAGAGTCCCTTGGGACTTGATCAATTACTTTGAATATGTCATTATAGTGATTTTACCTAAACTAATAAGAAAAATGGTGTCTCAATACTTAAGATTGACCTTTAGGTTGGAGGATGTAATGGCCATTAGAATATGATAGATGATAAATTAGGAATATTTTAGGGATCAAAAGCATGGGATATAAGGGTTTTATGTAAATTTAAAAGAAAGAAGTGTGAGATTTTTTTTAAGGTAGTAATGGTAACCATTAATGGGTATCTTTTAGGATTTAAAATCTTATATACATATGTCTCTACATTAATATCATTTGGTAGCTCAATTACTATGAATTTGAGTTGGTGGCAAGATTTTCTTCCTTTACTTCCAAATATAGAATTGGATTTAGATCCTATGATCCTATACCATTAGATAGATATAACAATAGTGTGAGATGTTTTTGAAAACTATCTAATTGGGTCTAGATTCCCATTCTATTAATGATGAGTACATGGTAGGCCCATGGCCACATCCCATAGAGTTTCCTCAACTAGCCCTTGCTTTCTAATCCATGTCATATGTCTATGGATTTTTTATTAATGGTCACCATCTAAGCATGGATTCTTACTCCATGCCTTTATCTTGGGTAGGATGATGTATCACCTAGGGACACATGGCACACCCTAATTAGTTTTGGTTAACTACTTATACTTCATTCTAAGATTTCCAAGTTGCAAGTGGAAACTAGTTCATCTTCACATTATATGACATGGTAAATTCCATTAGGCTAGGCTCTCCTAGACTCTTACATCTTTGACAGGTCTAGAGGACTTGCCTTTCAAACTATGAATGATGTGGTGATCTCCCATTAGGACATGCTCTCTTGAGATCTAACATCTCTGACAAGTTTGGGGAACTACCCTCTCTAAATCTAAATGATGTGATGAGTGCCCATTGGGATGAGCTCTCTTTGGATTTGACATCTCTAACAGGGATGAGGGACTCACCTTTCTAACTATGAATGACACAGTGATCTCCCATTGGACTAGGCTCCCCTGGGCTTTGACAGATCTAGAGAAGTACCCTCTCTAACTTTGAATGACATACTAAATTCCCATTATGATTAGCTCTCTTAGGATTTGACATCTTTGAAAGGTCTAGGGGACTAGCTTCTCTAACTCTAAATGACATGGTGATCTTCCATTGGGCCAAGCTCTCCTAGGCTTTGATATTTTTGATAGGTATAGGGGACTAACCTTTTTGACTCTAAATGATGTGATGGGTTTCCATTAGGTTGGGATTTGTGAGATTAATAAGATGACAAATTAATAATGACAAAAAATAAAATCATTCATTGAAGTTTACTTGTCAGCCATAGAGGACTCAATTTTAAGATAGAGGATAATGAATTTGTTACTTCAGGAAGGGAAGTAGACTTCAGGAACATCTTCTTATGAAAATAAACTTGAAACATTAGTGCCATGATATGATAAAAGTGAATAAATAATAATTATTAGTTCTTAGAAAATTCAAAAAAAGGTCTATTACTACTTGAATAAAATCAAGGTGATGTTTATTTTAAAGATTCGAACAAACATCACAGTGTGTCCACCATAACAAATACTTCTTGTAGAGAATCAATGATTGGTTTGAGTCTTTGAAATATTTATTGATTTAGTTTCCACACTTTTTAAACTCTTAATAACTTACTCAAAATTTGATCAGCCCACTATATTCATTATTGCAAAGTTTACTTTGTTTTTAAATTTATAATTCTAGTTATAGATTTAAATTATTTATGTCTATTCACCTTTTTCTCATTATAACATTTAAATTTATAATTGAATTTAAAAAATATATATTATACTTATACAAAACACACAATTTAATTTTTTTAATAGTTCAAATGTGTTTATCTCACCTATTTGTGTAGTGTACAGATCTACATGCAAAAAAAATGAGTCAACAAGTGCCTGGATTCCCATAATGTTATTGGTAAATATTAATGGGCCTTATTTAGGATTTAAAATCTTGTGCACACATCTCCCTAAATTAATGTAATTTGACAAATCACTTGCTATGAATTTAAAATTTGAGTTGGTGGTAAAATTTTCTCCTTTTACTTCCAAATCTAGAATTGGATTTAGAGCCAATGATCCTCTACCACCAGATAGATATAACAATGGTGATGTAATGTTTTTCAAAACTATCTAATCAGGTCTAATTTCCCATTCCATTAATGGTGAGTGTGTGGTAGGTACGTAGTCACATACCTTAGAGTTTCCTCAACTAGCCCCCACTTTCTAACATGTGTCACCCATCTATTATTTTTTATTAATGATCATCATCTAAGCATGGCTCCATACTACATGCCTTTATTTTAGTTAGGATGATGTGTCACATAGGGACATGTGGCACACCCTAATTAGTCTTAGTTAACCACTCATACCTCATTTTGAGCTTTTTAGGTCATAAATGGCAACTAGCTCATCTTCACATTATATGACACAATAGTTTCCCATTGGGCCAGACTCTCCTAGGTTCTAACATATCTAATAGTCTAGGTTACTCACCTTTTTGACTTCAAATGACACAATGATCTCTCGTTGACCTAGATCTCCCATGCTATAACATCTTTAATAGGTCTAGGTAACTACCCTCTTTGAATCTAAATGACATGGTGAATTCCCATTAGGTTGGGATATTCTGAGCTCTAACATCTTTGACAAGTCTGGAGAACTAATCTTTCTAACTCTAAATGATGCAGTGATATCCCATTAGACTGGGCTCTCCTAGGCTATAATATCTCTAATAGGTTTGGGGGACTACCCTCTCTTACTCTGAATGACATGGCATGTTTCCATTGGGTTAGTCTCTCTTAGGCTCTGATAGGTCTAGAGGATTGGTCACTCTAACTCCAAATGATGTGATGATCTCCCATTGGGCTAGGATCTCCTAGGTTCTAACATTTTTGATAAGTTTGGGGGCCTAGCCTTTCGAACTCTAAATGATGCATCAAATTCCCATTGGGCCAAGGTCTATGAGATTCACAAGATGATAAAGTAAGAATGATATAAAATAAAATGATTCATTAATTCTTGCTTGCTAGAAATATATAGGACTCGATTTTGTCATGGAGGATAATGAGTTTGTTGCTCTGGGAAGGGAATTAGATTTTGGGAACATCTTCTCATGAAAATCAACCTGTAATGTTAGTGCCATGAGATGTTAAAAGTGAACAAATATTACTTAATAGTTTTTAAATAAGTAAAAAAAAGCTCTGTTACTGCTTAAAGAAAATCAAGGCAATGTTTATTTTGAATTTTTCACTAGGTGTCACCGATAAGAACAGAAGGCAAAACTTTGAAGCTCTGGTTAAATTTTTAGAGAGGTTTCCCATTTTGGAGAAAAGGGGGTATGCTAGCCATAACAAATATTTCTTGTATAGACTCAGTGATTGGTTTTAGTCTTCTAACTTATTTAATGATTTAGTTTTCACACTTTGTTAACTATTAATAACTTACTCAAAATTTGACCAGCCCACTATATTATTTATTGCAAAGTTTAATTTTTATTTCTAGTTATTAATTTGACTTGTTTATGGTTATTCACCTTTTGCTCATTACAACATTTAAATTTATAATTACAATTTTTTTAAATAATATATTATGTTTTTACAAAACACAGAGTTTAATTTTTTTAATAGTTAAAACATGTTTATCTCACCTGTTCATGCAGTGTACAAATCCACACATGGAAACAATGAGTTATGAAGCAACTAGATTCTCGTATTATGAATTAATGCATAATAAATAAATTGTTCAAGTTAAATCCATGTCACGAGAGCCATTTTCAAGAGCATTAAACACTAATAAATGATTTTTAATTAAATTCATCACTTTGAAATTGATCACATAAATAAAAAAATATCATCACATATGTTATAAATATCATCATACATATTACAATAGCATAACTTAATAAATGAATAAGATTTCTAATACTTTGGTGAATATTGCAATCGACCAATCAATAGATCTTATCATTGATAATCATAGTTATGCTTTGATGATGGGATTGTGCATTGATATTGCCAATAAATTTCATTGTTCTCTTTTTGGCCTTTGCCGCCACCATATTTTGGCTATGATTGGTTTGTATTTATTTATTTGCTTCTCGACATGATTTTTTTCAAAAACCTAGCTTTGAACTCTTTATTCTTGTCATAATGGAGCCTACCCTGCAAAAAGCTTTGTCTTATCCTTCAATTATGAGTTCATGCCAATAACCACAAATGGATTTAATTGGCATAGTCTCACCTCATTGTCTATACAATATATTTTGGATTCATTTTGAATAAGTTTTCATTGTTCTCCTTTCTATCATTGGGGAAGAATTCCTTTTTGCTACTAACATGATTAAAGTTAATTCAATGGCTACCTCTATCTTTGCTACCAACATCATGTTCATTATTTATGACAAAGAGAATGTGAAATCCTTGGTTGAATTATTTGATAATCTAGTTTTTAGAGTCAGCCTGGATGAATCTATGACAACCCTTGATGGTGATTAGGAAGAATCTCTTCCCTTCTCTAGTATAGACAAGTTCAAGTTCATGCCAATGGTCACATTTAGGGATTTGGAAAGGAAATTTTCTCTTCTCTATGATTACATTCAAGTTATAGTTTTTGAGATGAATTCAAATAGATTATCTAGTTCATTATTCCCTCTCTACCTTTAGACAATACTTTGTTGCCTTTGCCTACTTTGGAATACATGCATTCTATTTGCCATTCCCTCTAAACAATTAAATCGATTAAATTATTGGCCAAGCTAGTGTTTTATGGCATTTCCCCTTCTCTTTCATTGTTGGTCAAATAGACTCTGACAATAGTTACTAGGGGTTCATACAAACATTTGGTTATAGACAAATGCAATTCCAAACAACTAGACTCTTTGTCTACCTCAGTAGTTCCTGGTTCTAATGTAGTGACTACTAGTTCAACTCCTACGAAGCATCCTTTTCTAACTAGGGATTATTTAATACCTATGTCTATTTTCAAATTCATTGAAATCACACATATTGATTAGATTTGTTATTTTTTTTTGATATTGTACTGGTTTTCTATTTTTTATGCCCTACTAGTAGATTTTAAGTTTTTTGTAACTCAACCACTATTATGGCTAGGAAATGAAAATATTGTCATATATATATATATATATATATATATATATATATATATATATATATATATATATATATATATTTATTAGGCACGAGACCTGTAAAACCACTATCTATAAAAAAAAATAACTTAATCAATTATTCCAAATCTAATAACAGGGAAAATACAAGCATCACATTTGTTATAATAATATAATAACACATAATTTAATTAATGACGTAGCCAAATCTTTTTCTCTATTTTTTTACTTAGAATAGGTAGTAATCCCACTAATATATTTTATACTTAGAAAATGATCCCATGGGAGTGTGGCTCCTAAATTTTATTACAAGAAACTGCAGAATAGATTTATAAGCACATGCAACAAAAATGGTTCTATGATAAAGAAATTATGGGTGTATGCTAAAAAAAATAGCCAACTCCTTTTTTTAGGAAAAGATTCTAAAATTTCCTTTTGCCATGACTTTCATTTTTCATTTTGTCAAATAATCATTAAAATAAGGAGTATCGACCCCCTCCATGCAACTGTTACCTTAACTACATGTAGCTACTAAAGCCATTTCATGACTCTTGTTTAATAGAAAAATTGATCACTAACATTTACAGTTTGGCTCTCATTATCCTACCTAGTTAATCACCAAAAGAAAAATAGTTTTTTTTTTGTGTTATTTGGTTATTGGGTACATAAATCATACCCAATATTCTACATATTTATACTTATTTTTCACTACTTAAATGGCTATTTGCAGTATATTTAATGATTATTTTTTCACTTTTTAAAAGATATTATTTAAATTATTTTTTAAAGAAAAACATAATTACAATATACATAAATGATGGAGAATAACATGTTATGATATAGGGCATGGTATTCCATGTCATGTATACATCTACTAACTGCATAACTATAATTAATTTTTACAACTGATACACTATGCACACCACCTTCCATATTTCAAAAACATTGTTTGAAAAGTTTTTGACTAAATGTGCCCATTAATTTAATCCTCCTATCCATTCCATCTTCATTGATCTAATATGTAGGATTTACTTTTTATTACCTTTGAATTTTTAATGTGAGAAGCATTTAAGATTTTTTCTTGGTATTGATCACCATTAAAGAGAAGGAAATAATTTTAAAAAGATGTTAATAGAGGAAAGTACTACATTTGAGTGGTAATATGATACATGAAACCCTTTGAGAAGGATGAAGTTATATATTTCAATGTAGAAAAATGAGAACATTGACAACATCATATAATTATTTTCTTATGTTTTAATATGGATTTCACATTTTTATTATTTGTTTTATTTTGAGTTGTTATGTTATTTGGTTACTAGGTACATAACTCATTGTTTCTATTCAGATTTTTGCTTTTTTTAGTTTTTTTAAAAGAAAGAAACTAGGTTATGGGTGTGGTAGAAGTACCTAGTTTTTTCACACTCATTGAAGTCTAGAATTTGTGAAGAGCTCCTATTTGGCTTGGAGGATGACCTATAAATAATAAAACACTTAAAAAAAACTTGTTTGTTAGACAAGTAGTTGGGTGGATTGCCTAGCATGAGCTAGATCATAGAAGTGAGAGCTTCTTAGGAGGCTGTCAATCCACCTACTTTAAGAAATTAAGTTTTGTAAATAAAAGAAAAGTTATTTTCATAAAACAAGAGAAAATTATTTAAATTAAATATAAGAAAACTTTCTAAAAAGATGACTAAAATAAAACAATAGTTTGATTAATACTAATGCCTAAAATTGATTAAGTCAAAATTGTAGTTTTAGTTTGGTTTGTGACAAGGGTCAAAAGGATAAGGTTTTGGTTGAGGTTTGGTAAATATACAAGGTGGTAAAATGATTAAGATGGTCAAAGGGGTAAATGATGGCCAAGAAGGCAAAAAGCGTAAATGGTGGTCAAGAAGGCAAAAAGGGTAAATGGTGGTCAAGAAGGTAAAAGGAGGTAAATGGTAGTCTAGAAGGCAAAAGGGGGTAAAGGGGTAAATGGTAAGAAGGTAAAGGTAATAAATAAGGGTAAAGAGAATAATAAATTATTTGGTTAAAGGTATGGAGGTCAAGAAAAGAAGAAGGCCAAGGGGTTATGGTTTAGAGGTCAAGAAAAGAGAAGGCCAAAGAGATGGAAATTAAAATTATAGAACTTAATAATTTACCTTATATGACTTCCAAAACTTTCAAGATGAAATGATACAAACAAATACTAAACCAAATGGTTCAGAGGGGGGGGGGTCATATTTATATCATTGCATGCCAAAAAACATGACAAAGAAGTGGAATAGTGAAATATGGTGCCATTTTCCAAGTGGGCTCATAAGTGGACATTAAAGACAAGGGTGGTGGGATTCCCACTTCACAAAGTGCATCTTAAACTTTGATAATCTATCTCCCACCTTGCCAATATGTCCAAAATGAGTGGAGATAATGCCCATGGACCCAAATGAATCCAAGAGACTTCCCACCAAAATATTTTCTCCTACCCCAAGCACTTAAGGAGGTGTCCCACAAAATGTGGTGATATTTTCCATGTGGGTGGGTAGATGAGTCATGGGAAAAGGGTGGTGCGATTCCAACTTAGCTAATGGGTTTCCCACTTGATTTTTTTGTCTCCCACCTTGCTAAAGAGTCCAAAATGGGTGGAGATAATGCCCATTTATCTTTTCCAAGGCACTTAACAAGTGGAAATTCCATTTTTAAAACCACTTTCAAGAATGAAGATAAAAATACATGTTGGATAATGGCACCATGAGGATAAATTCACCACACTTTGAAGGGGGACCCTTTTGATGCTTGATGATGTCATTAGGCACTGTGGATGAGGGTCCCAAGTGGGGTATGATGTCCCACCTCAAGCCACCTCACTTTCAAGCCATGCCACTTGCCATATCACTACTGAGACACTTTCCATGTCACCTATCATGTCACCTACCATGTCACCATGAATAGTGACATGCCATGTCATCATGAATAGTGTTAGTGAATAGTGATAATGAATAGTAATTTCAAATAGTACTATGTGAAAAGTGATAGGTGAATAGTGTTGTTGTTTAAGTTAAGAGGGTTGGGTTAAGAGTCAATAAGGTTTAGGTAGTCCCTAGGGAGGGTCTAAGGCATTAAAAAATCTATAACTACTTATGTGCAATTTTTTAGTGCCTACATTTTTCCCATTTTTCTTATATGGCTTTGAATTAACATGCTATAAAATAAAAATGGATTGGTTGGTCAAAGGTCTAGTTACCTAGAGTATAGGAGGAAGTGTTCCCCCTCAAACTAAGAGTTGATGAGGGAAATTAAAATTAGGTGTGGGTTTGATAAGTGGTTGATGGTGATTCACTAGGTGGTGATAAAAAGGGTTGGGCATTTGAAACGTAAATATGCACATAAAATGTGATGAAGTGCAATAGCCAAAATCACACACAAACTAAGGTTGCCAATGTTGGTAACAATAAAGATAAATTCTAAGGGACAAGTGACCAATGTACCATGTGACCACATCTATGGCTGGGTACACTTGTTAGTCTCTTAGACAAAGTTAGTGTTATTGATAAGTATCCAAGATGGGAAGTACTTATTTGAAAAAATGGTTGGATCGTGAACTAGGTGGTGCAAACTCAAATGTTTAACATGGCAAGATTGGTTGGTGTTGCCAAAAGGACCAAGATAAAATCATCACAAAAATATGTGATAGTTTAAGTCAAAATGGCTAATGTCAAGGCGGACATAGTCTAATGGTTGTTTGGCCAGTGGTACATGCTTTGATGCATAAAAAGGTGTTTTGATCATAGTGTGTCAAGGAAGCTAAAATACCTTGATGTGTAGAGGGTTTAAAGGGGAAATACGTGATACGTAGTGTGAAGGGAATAGTTGGAGAGGGACAAGATACATAAATAGGACCCATGCACAATATACCAGTATATCAAAGGAAGAAATAGATGCAATTTAAGCAGTGAACTTGATAATATTTTGTGCATTAAAGCAAGAGAGTGGAAGGCATGAAGAAGTAGACATGGTTATGTACGTAGAAGTAATATAAATTGGTGACCACACTCTAATGAGTGAGGACCTATAGCGAAAATGGGATAATAGGAGGGAGATCCAATAAAGGATGAGGTGAAGGTGGACAAGGAGAAGGATGAAGAGTGATAAGATAGTGAGGTCATAGATAAAGATAAATTTGGATAAGGATGGTATAATCCAAACATGGATAGGGAGGGAAAAAAGATCAAAAAACACAAGGAATGTCATCAAGGAGGATAAGAAAAATGAAATGAAATGGAGAAATGAGAAGAAAAATAAAAGGTAGAAGATGGGATTTTGAAGAATGTACTAAAAAATGACAGATTGGGGAATTGAAAAGGAATGTGAGAGAAGGTGAGCAAACATGAAGGGGAAGGGGAGGAGTAGAAATATGGTAGGTTAAGAAAGAATTGAAATAGGTATAAAAGAGACCAAGGAGAAAATAGTTTGGTGATGAAAATGAAAAATAAGGAAACACACAGAAGAAAAGGAAATAAAAGGAAAAAGGAGTGGAATGAGGACACAAAAAGGATGACAAGAGAGTGAAGAATTAGGTGGTATCATGACCAAGTAAGCATGGATAGGAGAAAAGATGATAGGTAAGGAGAGGAATAATGAATAAAATTAGATGGTGGAATTGGAGGGAAGAAAGGGATAGAAGATGAGAAAGGGGTTAAAAAATGAGGTGATGCAAAATATGGGTGGATAAGAAGTTGAAGAGATAAGGTAGGTGTTAATCAGCTTGTTAGAAGAGATTGACAAGCTGAATGGGTGATTAGAAGAGACTGACAAGTTTAAAAGTGGTGAGGTGGTGAGGAAATAGGGGAGATAAAATAGAAAATGGATGAGAGGAAAGGGACTAAGTTAAGTAATAGAGAAACACAATGAAAGGGAATGAGATGAAAATAAGAGATGAAGATTAGGGATGATAAGAAAAAAAGGAAGGAAGAAGTACGGTAGTTGGCAAGGATATAAAGCATAGACACTCACACAAATGCAAAAGAGAAGTGTGGATAGAGATGGGAAGAGGAAAAGGGGAATGAAAAATGCAAAAGTTTGGAATAGATAATAAAAAAGGGAAATTATGGAAGGCTTCTCAAAGGCTAAATACGCAATTAGAAGCTAGTTATAGAGGAAAAAAAAAAGACAAAAAGGATGAAAATAAACCAAACAAGAAGAATGGAAAATGGGAAAGGTGGGAAGAATGGAAAATCAAAATAAAATGGTGGTACACGTAAGAATAAAAGTGGGATGCTAGAAGAAACAAAATAAATAAAAAGTATGTAAGAAGTAAAAGATGGGAAAGATGAAAATAAAAAATAAAAATTGGAATGAAGATGGCTGAGAAGTAGTGGAAGAGAAGTAAGAAGGTGGTATCAAAAAAGAGAAAGATGTAAAAATGTCCATTGATGTACAAGGGAACAAGATGATGTGTAATTGGTGAGGAAAAGAGAGTGATGAAGAGGGTATGACAAATTTCCAAGGGCAAGGGGAAATGATGAGGATAGTGAAAGAAGAGAAATGAGATAGAGGTCAAGGTTGATAAGAAGTGGAGAGAGGGATAAAAAAGATAAAAAGTGGGTAGGGGAGTGAGAAACAAAGAAAGCGTAAGAATTGCAATGAAAGGTGATGGGGAGGCCAAAAAAGTAGAGTATATGGTGGATTTATATGAGATAAGAGAGGCATATAAAGAAGGTTGTCAATCCTTATTTTAAAAGAGATTGACAAGCTGAAAAGTGGTTAAAAGAGAATGACAAGCTGGAGGAAGGGAGAAGGTGAAGAGATATGTAGAGAAGTGGAGGAAGAGACTTTTAGGCAAGAAGGGAAAATAAAATAAGGGATGAAACTGAGCTTCCCTCAATAAATGAACATTTCCTACATAGTCCAAAAATACCTCAGGCCAATGTAGTTCTCCCAAAAATGTGGGGGGGGGGAACAAAGAAGAAGTATTAGATGATGATAAAATATAAGTATGATAAGAAAAATTCAAAGCTTACCTAATGTAAGATTCCATAAGTAAGAAGGCACTGTTAGTAATGGAAATTAGTGAGAAGAAAAAGGGGATAGTATTTATTTGCTAGTGGCCGAGATGCTCATAGAAGTTAAACAACACCTACATAGTCATAGACATCAGACCAATGTAGTTCAACATATTAGTGACACATTACTAGGGTGGATAAAGTAGTTGGGTTGGTAAGGTAGAGAAGGAAAGATTTTAGGTAGGGGGTGGTCGAGCTAACTCTAGATGCACTAGGAAAGTGGATGATACCTACATAGTTCCATGGATGTAATATCCAACAAAAAATTCAGGCCAAATGTAGTTCTCTAAGGGTTGGTTAGTGGTGTTCAAATAGGTTGTCCTAATTTGATGTACCATGGGGTTTAGGATGGGTTGATGGAGAAGGTTTTTAAAATAGAGACTGTGGGTTTTGGTGAAGGTGATGGTGAGGGTGATTGGCTTAGATTGCTTGTAAAATAGTGGGAGCAAATGGAAAAGGTGCTTGCATAATGATGAGAGTAGTGGCCAGAGATCGATGAACAGTCACCATAATGATCCCACATGCATTAGGAGGAGAAAACATGGATGGGAAAGGGAAGATAAAGAAGAGGTTAACACAATGCTAATCACCACAAATTTACATCAATGGAGCTAAGACAAAAAAGAGGTGCCTCTGTGAGGAGGTGATAACTTCTAAAATTATGTGAGGGTATAATAATAGTGATGGAATCTATCACTATGAGCCAAGTTTTAGAAGATGGGCATCTATCAGGAGCTACATAGTATTTTTGGCAAAAGCTCATCATTGCTATGAGCCAAGTTTTATGGATAGTAGTGAAGTGATGACTTGTAAATATTGTCTTTGAAGGTTTAGCAAATTTCATGTGGTATAAAATTAGTATCATGGTGAGTGATAAAGGATGGACTATGCCTTACTCAAGAGCTGCATAGCTAGTTTGGATAAAAGGTGTCCATATATGTATCCTTTATCCCAATACCTTAGAACCAATGACCTTGGGTTCCACTAGAAGAATCCTTACCAATAGGAAGTTACGTGATCCAAGATATTGTGTATATAGCTAGAGCAGAGGGAGGAAATGGCTATGATGTCTGAGCAAGGTGAAAGACCTATATTGGAATTAGATTCCCATCTTATGGGAAGGAATGTGGAAGAGGGGAACAAAATATGCCCCCTAATGGTTATCAACATGGGGAATGTTATTGAGGCTAGTTCAACAAGAAATCAATAAAGAAGATGGCTTGACACAATTTTAGATTCACTAAATAATCAGTGCAATGCTTAAGTAGGAAAATAATGTATATATGCACCTTAGGTGATGTATGTGTAATTTGATGATGTTGTTGTGTCATGTGACACCTCGCAGCCTAAAAAAAATTTTCATAGTTTGTTGTAAACATGTACAAGATGTGTTGAATGTTATGTTGTTGAATGTTATTATGCTTATGGTTATGTGGATAGTCATGATTATGGTTGTTGTTACCATGCTTAAGGTAAAGCTATGAATTAAGGAAATAAACCACACTAAATGGTAAGGCAAAGAATATAATCAAGAGATAAATGTCATAATGAAAATATCAACTAGGCATAGTAGGATAAGAAGAGGCCATGATGCTTCTTAATTGATAAAGACTAGAAATAGACCCAAAGTGTGATTGGCTTAATGAACATAAGCCCTTCAAATGCTTTGTATGAGTGGCCAGTAATGAGTTAGAATGTGTTTCTGACCACATGATGTTAAATAAACTCAAGAATTCCTTGCATATAGTGTAAAGGGGAGATGGGTGAAAATGAAATCTTGTTGTGAGACTAGTATGCCTCTTCTATAGGTGCCAAAAAAGTCAGTTATAAATAAGTCTATGCCAAAATTATGTAGATTGATCGATGTGATAAGTCTAATTATAGAATTTGATTGTGGTTTACACCTTAATATGCTGCTTGAGTGCCGATTTTGGTTTCATTTATATTTTTTTGCTATTATGTTTGGTTTTTTTTATAATGGGTCTTTTATTGTATTGTTGTATATGGGAAGTTGATTGTTATAGGAAGCTTCTAAAAAATTGCTATGCTATTGATAAATTCTATATGTAACCATCTTTTAAGGGGGTGGTCTAACTTTATGTGCTTTGTTTGATGTCATTGAAAACTGTCCTTCAAAGGAGCAGTCTACCTTATATGTGGTAATTTCAAATAAACTTTCAACAACTATCCTTTGAGGGAACAATATGTGAATGCTAAGAATAACCCATGATTACTAGTGATAGAAATTATTTGATTATGATTGGCATAAAATTACTTAGGCTAACTTAATGGTTCACCTTTATGAAGGCAAATCTAGAAACACAAGAAGGTGGACTAGGCGTGAAAAGGTTTAGGTGACAATAATCATGGGGATCCATCCTGAAAAGGGGTGGAAAGTATTATGAGAACCATGTCATTGGTAGATCTATGATACCCATTATTTAAGATAAGGTTATGACAGTGAAAATTAATCATATGATTATGTTTTAATTAGTTTCCCCTAAAATAGGGAGATGAATGTAGGTGGGTAGCAAGGAATGAGCTTCAGTTAAACAAAAAGTAGATTTGATCCTTCTTAACAAAATAATAGTCACAAATGCGAATCATTGAGGGGATCAGGTTCTAGGTGGCCTTCAAGAGAAGACAACTGATAAGATCCTAATATATACTTATGGATTATGATATAAGTTCCAATCCAATTGAAAGCAAACTTGCCCTACTTTATTTTCTCCATATTGGTGACATGCTGATTTTCCTTTAGAATGAGGTCTTTGATATTGAATTCTTGCACTTTGAGGTGTTTGTTATAGGCGCACTTGATATGCTCTTGATATATATGGAGGTGGATAAGGGCTAATAAATTATGCTCGTCAAGTATCTCAAGCTGAGTTAAATGATGTTGATGATAATTATCCTAAAAAATAAGGTCTTACAAAGATATGTGAAGAGAGGGAATTTGGATTTTAAGAGGTAAGATAGCCTCTACTCCAAACACAAGGGAGAAAGGTGCAACACCTGTAGGGGTACTAATGTTAGTGTGATAGGCCCATAAAGTGAAAGATATGTGTAAATGCCAATCCCAACCTAAAGCACTAACTAATTTGGTTAGCATTTTGTTGAGGGTTTTGTTAGAGGCTTCTACTTGTCCATTTTATTATGACAGTAAGGTGAGGAAATGCTTAACTTGATGTTGAATGCATCACAAAGACCTTGGAATTTATTGTTCTTGAAATATTTTCCATTATCAATGATGATCTTATGAGGACCACTGAAGTGACATTGATATGGTGATTGATGAAGTCGACTATCTTATCAGCTTTGGTTATGATGAGAGGAATAACTTGTACCCACTTGGTGAAATATTCAGTGGCTGTGATGATGGAGCTATACCACTAGGAAGAATGAGGATTGATTTCCCCAATGAGATTGAGTCCCCATTATGATAAATGCCAAAAGTCCTAAAATAATTGAAGGCCATTGGTTGGTGTGTGATGTAGATTCGTGTGCTATTGACCTTTAACACACTTATTTACATAATCACAATAGTCTTGGTTGAGTGTGGGACAATAGTAGCCAAGGTGAAGGATACATTTAGTGACATATAGGCCACTAAAATGTCCCCCATAGATCCTATCATGCATTTCCCTTATAACATGGGAAACTTCATGGTTGCATAGGCAACAGAGAAGGAGACCATCAAAACCATGTTTGTAAAGGATTCCTCCTAGTAGGGTATAATGAGAGGTACTATGAACAAAGGATCTTTGGGAATTCTTAGAGAGATTAAGAGGAATGATACCAAGGTTGAGGTAGTCAAAGGTTTGTTGGTACCAAATGTCCGATGGGGATTCCTCCACACTAAAAATGGTAGGGAGGTCAGATTGGTTATAAGAAGGTGAGGTAAAATGATGAATGGTGAGAAATATTTTAGAATTGGAAGGCTGAGAAGGGATTTGGGAAGCAAGGAAAGCCATTGTATTGGAAAATTTATTGTTAGATCGGGGAACATATTGGATATGGTAATGATAAAATGATGCTAAGAGTACATTTACTAGTTGTTTGTACTTTTGAAAGACATCATTCTTACATTGATAGGATCCATTAACCTATTTTACCATGAGATAAGAATCACCAAATAAATTTATTATCTTAATTCCCAAGGCTAGAGTGGTTTGGAGACCAATGACTAGGGCTTCATACTCAGCCATATTGTTGGTACACTCAAAATCAATCTTGAAAGAAAGAGGAAGGGGTTCACCATCAAGGGGAATGAGAATAATCTTAGCACCTCCACCTCATTATCACCTTGAACCATCAAAGAAAAAATTAATTTGGTAGGTTATGTCCTCTTGGGAAAGAGTAGTGATGCATTCATTTGAAAATGCAAGAAGAAGTGGTTGGTTATCTAGTAAACGAGCATCAACTAGTTAGTCAAAAATAACTTACCCTTTAATCGACTTCTACTGGAGGATCTCAAGGTCAAACTTAGCTAGGATCATGAGCCACTTAACCATACACTTGTTTTGGTATGGTTTAGAGTACATGCACTTGAGTGGGTCAGTGTTTGTTATGACATGGGTTTTATGGTTAAGAATGTAGTGGCAGATTTTGGTGGCCACAAAGACCAAAGCTAAGCAAAACTTCTCGATATAGGTGTATCGAGTCTCGTATTCTACTGGCATATGGATAATGTAAATATGGATTGCTCTCTATGTTGTTCATCTTAGTGAGTTAGCATTTCCCCTAGGGAATGGTTGGTGTTAGAGATATAAAGGTAAAAGGATTGGTCATTCTTGGGAGGGTTAAGGACATGTGGTGACAAAAGGTAATTTTTGAGTGAATCAAAGGCCTTTTGACAATTTTTATTCCACTTGAAAGATACATCCTTCTTTAGAAGGTGGTGGAAAGGTTGGCACTAGTCTGAGAGCTAGGAAATGAAATGACAAATAGACTGAAGCTTCCATTATAAGCTTTGAAGTTTCTTAAGGTTAGTAGAAGGGACCATGTCAAGGATGGATTTGATTTTGGAGGGTCGAATTTTATTCCATGAAGAGAAATAATGAAGCTAAGAAGCTTTCCTAATGAAACCCCAAAGATGCATTTCTTAAGAATAGCCAAGTGGTCTTTTTTGAGTTTAGATTTCTTGAGAACGTCATCCATATAATCTTCTACAATATTATGGATGAGGTTATGGAAGATATAAGTCATGGCACATTGATAGGTTGTACCAACATTCTTAACCTAAAAGGCATGACTCTAGAGCAAAAGGTTCCCAAAGGGTGGTAAAGGTAGTTTTGTGATAATCTTTAGGAGGAATCAAGATTTGAGTATAACCTAAAAACCCATCCATGAGAGATAACATCTCATTGCCAGTTGTAGGATTAATAAGTTGGTCGATACTAGGTAAAGAAAAGTTATCCTTAGGATAGGTGAGGTTGAGGTCATAAAAGTACACATAAATGCATAGTCCCCCTATGGATTTGGTGTTAGGTATGATATTTGAGACCCATTAGGGGTAGTCAATAGTTTGAATGAAGTTTGTAGATAGGAGATTCTAGATATCTTCTTTGAAAAGAAGGGCTATGCAAGGATGCATGTATCAAAACTTCTGCTTGATAGGTTTGGCATCATGATGAGTGACTATGTTATGGGTAGCAATGATGGGGTCAATCTCAAGCATATCATTTTAAGACCACGTGAATGCTATACTATGGTCTTGGAGGAAAGAGGGGAAGTCTTGAAGCTCCTCATCATTCAATGATTGGCCCAATTTGATAATGTAAGGGTTGTCTGGAGTACCCAAGTTGATATACATGGTAGAATCATTCAACATGGTCAAGGTCTTAAAAGGAAAGGATTTGTGGATTGAAGAATCTAGGGCACCAAGGTAGGTGAGAATATAATCATCATCCTAGCATTAAACAATGTTAATGGTAGGAGAGTCTTCCCCTATCATCTCAGGATGGGTCAAAGGGATGGTGATGGTTGGCCCCTCCTTTTGATAAGTCAGGGGTCTAAGAGTGATCATGTAGATGATTTTTTTTAGGTGGGATGATATCTTCATCCTCACACATGAATGGATGTGAGGTCAGTGAGGAAAGGGTATCCTCTTTAAGAATGGTGATGGTAGATGGTTTGGGTTACTTCTCATTGGGTAAAATGAAACCAAGGCCATGCTTCTCATGAGGTTTTCTATTCTTAATGGTGGCCAACTCATGTGGGACTTACTCATACCACTGAAGGCCAAAGCCTTTCTAAGCACACTGATGAAGGTATGTCTTGGCAAAGCTTAGTTTATCTAGATAAGATAAACTAGCAGTATATGGTTGAGGCAAAAAAGAGGTGATAGAAACATCGAGGGGTTTATCGAGTCTCCCATAGACAAAATGGGTATAACAGTTTGGAGGTTCAAAGGGAATGAAAATTATGATATGAGGGTCATATCCTAGCTAGTTGGTGAGTTTCCCATATTCATGAGGAGTAAGGAATGCATCAAGAGCTAAAAGGCAATACTCCACTAATGAGAGATGTTGGAACATAGACTCTAAGGGTTCCTCTATAGGGATTTGTAAAGAAGGGATGGATGAGTTAGTTGACACTTTGTTGATGGTTGGTAGCTGGGGTGTAACTACTAAAGGTGTGCTAGATGGGGGTATGAGGAATGATTGGGGTGATAGGTCATGTTTCATGTTGAGAAAGGACTTGGGTCTACTTGGATGGTGATGACCGGACCTTCATGCTCAAATTTGATGCAATGATGGAGGGTAGAGGGAACACATGCCATGAAATTAATCCAAGGTCATCCCAATAATATGTTGTATTAGAATTCCCATTCCACAACATAGAAGGGTTTTGGGAGCGTGTGAGGTCCTACACAGATATGAAAGATGATAATTCCCAAGCTAGTGGCTATGGTGTCATTGAAGAAACAAAGGATGACTGAGGATTTAGACATGATATTGTCTGATAAGTTGAGTTGGTTATAGGAATGAGAGGAGATGATGTTAATGTTATCTCCCCCATCAATCATGACCTATTTGATATGGGTTTAGTTGATGTAAGCAGTAATAAAAGTGCGGGATCTGGGTCCTTGAGGTGGATGGAAGGTGTCTCTAAATACTTGAAGGTGACAAGATTGGAAGTTTGAAGGGCACCTAAAAATGTGGATAATGGTTAAGGGTCATTGGGTTGGACCTCGATGGATTATAAAGCCTCTATTAGTGCTTAGTAGTGATGGGGAGAGGTAGAGACTAACTCATACAAACTCATTTTTTCTAGGGTTTGATGAAGTTGTTTGAGGATAGCTCTTTGGATAGATATTACATGAGGGTTAGATTAAAGGGAAACTAAAATAGACACCTTGGGTTTGGTTAAAGATGGATATGGTTGGGTATGGGTTGGTTGGGAGTCTGAAGAGGGGTAAGTCCAAATAATGGACACCTTAGCCTTTCTTTTATCCTTTTACTATGATCAAGTGACCATGTTGATAATATGGATAGGAGAGGTTGGGGTAGTAGAGTGATCATCCTTAGGTGAGAGTGGAGGAGTGGGTAAATGTTGGGTAGGTATGGTTGATGATTGGTTTGGTATGGGTTCCCAAGGAGGTTCATCTATTAATATATCATCCTCATCATAAATATGGTGGATGAGTGTTTGGAGAGATTTACACTTCTCTGTATCATGTCTCAGTGTCATGTGGTATAAGCAAATCAAGTTGTCATTGAACCATGACAGTTTTGGGAATGAAGGGTCAAAGGGTTTTATGGGTGGTAGGCTCAAGGATGAGTTTTGAAATAACCTTTGAAGAAGGGTTGAATAGGATTCAATCAAAGGTGTTGGAGGTGATAGGTTTTTGGTTTTAGGAGTTGTAGCCTTCTTATAAGTAAACTTCACTATGGGAGTTATTAGTGGTGGAAGGGTTTTTGTAGGTGGTTTTGGTTGGGATTATTTGGTTATGGTTATTTTAGAGGTAGATGATTTAGAGGTGGAGGGTAAATGTTTAGTGATAAGTATGAAGGTAGAGGTAGGCTTGTTAGTTAAGGATGCTGGGTATTTTGATGATTTGGTGGAGGCATGTATAGGTGGAGAAAAAGGAGAAGGTTTAGTAAATGAGGAATATGTGATAGAGATAGTAAAGGGATGGATTCCTAAGATAGAGGGTAAGAGGGAAGGAGGTAGTATGGGTCTAGTTTGAAATAGAGGTTTAGGTAACTCCACCTTCTTGATTGCTTTGGTTAGTGGTTTCTTTGGTGGGCTAGATGGAGTTAGGTCTAAATTTAAAGAGGGGTGACTATAGTTGGGTGTAGGAAGTATTCCTAAATCTGTGATAGGTTTGATAAAATAATCATGAGATGTTTTGATAGGTTTTGGTGGAGGTGATTTATATGGTTCTCCTATAGTTTTGGCAGGAGTGGTAAGAATGGGTTTAAGGGTGGATGCGAGTGAGGTTGTGGATTTAATTTTTTTTTGGTAAGGGAGTCTAAGACAATGCCAGAAGGTGGCTCTATCAAGGTTAGGTTGAGAAGTGAACTCTATACTTTGGATTAGTCTATAAAAGGGCTTGTAGATGGGTGTTGTTCGGTTATTGGTTTCAAAGATTAATCCCATAGGTGGAGACATAGGAATGGTAACCTCATCCTCTTCCTCAATCAAAGCATGCAAGGTTGAGATAGGTGGTTCTTTTGTGGGAGGAATAGACATGGGGATTTCTTCCTTGAGAATGATTTCGATGGGATGGGTGAGTTGCTTGGTAATTAGAGATGAAGGTAAGATGGGTGCATGGTCCAATATGTCAGATGAAGGGGAGGTTGGTGACTCTACTACCTAGATGAGTGGAGGAGAATAAAGGGATATTTCCTTTGTTTTAGTTCCCAAAAGGGGAGAAGATAACTCTTTTACCTCAATGAGTGGAGAGGGTGAGGGACAGGTAGGTTGGTGAGCGGGTTCTTTAGCAATAAGTGTGTTAAGAACCATGTTAATAGTATGGATATCATGAGAGCACTCAATGTTGTTGCTCTCATTCTTGGTAGGGGCATGGTTTGGGAAAGGTTGTCTAAATATATCAAGGGCTTGGTTTGGTTGTGCATTTGGGTTATCCAATGTAATCTCCCCCTTGTCAATGAGGGATTGGACAAGGTTCTTGAAGGTGTTGAACCTATTGATATCATGTCCTATCACGTGATGGAAGGAACATGAATCATTTTCACTATACCAACCAGGTATAGGATGAGAAGAGTCAAATTGTTGGGGTGGTTTAACGAGAGGAATTTGAATGATATTAGCTTTTAATAACTTCTCCAAGATGGAAGCATAGGATTCTTCAAGTGGAGGTAATTGCTTCTAGTTGTTCTAGGTTTGGTTCCTTGGGTTTTGATTTGAATAATTAGAGGAATTTAGTTGGTTTGTGGATGGTGGGGGAGTGGATTTAAGGATAACTACATTTGTGGTTCCTTTTCCCTTAGTACTAGTATTGGTTTGGTTATTTGGTCTGGAAGAAGATGCCTCATTGGTTTTGTAAGTGGAGTTTTTATTCTTTAATTTTAGCCTCCCTTCATCAATGGTTCTATTCTATAGCATAAATGCGATGTAAAATCTTCATCAAAAGTCTGAAAGCTTTGGACATGCAATGTGGAAGAGATATGTTTGACACATGCCCAAGTAAAGAGCTCTATGAGTTCAATTTGAGGTAAAGAAAAGGAAAGTTGGTTAATTAGGCTCTTCCAATGATCCAAAAAATTGGAAATGGACTTATCCTCAAACTACCGAATGGAGTAGAGGTCAGTAATGGAAACTTTCTTGGAGATATTTATCGATAAATATTCCAAATTTTTTTGGGCTAGTTGGGTAAAGGAGAAAATAGAATGTTTGGGTAAAACACTATACCAATCTAAGTTTGGATCATCTTGAGACATGGGAAAAGTGCAGATAAGGGTGTCATCATAGGCAATGAGATAAAAAGCATGCCTAAATACCCTAAAGTACTATTGGGGATCCTTCTTACTTTGAAATCTGGAGAACTTGAGAAGTTCCCATTATGGAGGATAAGGTTGGATAAGGATGAATGGGTGAATAGGTTCATTACAAATTTGGTCATAGGATAAATGGTCATGATCCCCTGAAATAGATGATTCCGTATTAGACCATTTATCCATTAACATCTTATTCAAATTAGTTTTAAATTGGGTAGCTGCATAATTGGGTGGTATGTTTAGTTGAGGTTGGGTGGATGTAATGTATGGATAAAAGGTGGAAGGTTTAGAAGATGCCACATATTGGTATGTTGTCATTGAAGGTTGGGATGAAAGAGGTATGTATCCTTGTAGGTTAGAAACTTATTAGTATGATGTTATAGGGTTTTGTTGAGGGATGGACATGGGTTGGTTTAGAGGTATGGTTGAAGTGGTAGGTTTAGGTTGAATGGTAGTTATTGTGATAATGGGTGGAAGGGTAGAAGGTATGAAGAGTACCAAACTTTGAAGTGGGGTGAAAATTGGTGGGTTAGTACAAAAAATAGAAAGGGTAGAAGTTACCCCTATGGTAGATGGGGTATATGTAAGGTTGTCCCTATATTGTAAGTATTGGTTGGTGTAGGAGGGGTTTGGTTATATGTTGGGATGTTGGATTGGGTTTTTATGGTAGTAGTGGTTGGGATATTGGTAGAGGAAGAGGATTTGGTGAACAAAGGTTGGGTGGAGGTAATGCCAACCATAAGAGGGGGAGGCATGCCATACAATGGATCCATAAGAGGAACCGAAGTAATAAGGGTAAAATGAGCTAAAGTGATAAGGTAATGTTGAAGGGCTATGGGGTTGTTGTCAAGGAATGTGAAAAAATCCACATCACCTTTAAAAACCATCTGAGGCATGTTAAGAGGATGAGAATGAGGAGAACCCTCAAAATCTGAAATGTACTCCATAGATGATGAGGAAGAAGAGAAAGGTGGTCTTTGGTTGGTTTGATTTCTCAACTATTGTATAGTAAATACCATATGAGAAATGAGAGGAAAGAAGTGATTCGAACTCATACCTCAAACACAAAGCAAACAAATAAAACGTTCAAGGTAATCAATTAATACACTAATATGCATTAAGCCTTAAAGTTTTAATTATCTCACTTTTGTCTTGTGCCTTGTGTGACTAAAATTTGGCTTGAATAGATCCTAGAAAGAAGTCTATGTTTGGTTTTGAGTTGAGTTTAGGTGATCAAAAGAGAAGTTTGTATTGGATTTCAGTACATGGATTAGTACTTGGGGATTTCTCCCCTCACTTCATGGTCCCATAGCAGAGTCGGTGCTTAGCCAATATTGATTATATAGAGTTTATACTGAACTATAGAGTTGAGTTTGTTATCCCCTCGGTGATTAAATCCAAGCAAGATACCGGGAAAGGGTAAGGTTACTGCTAGGTGATGAAATCCTAGGTGGGCCTTGTCTCAAGTATGTTTGATGTGTTGATTATGAAATTGGTTTGAATTGTGTGAGAGAAGTGATTGATAAGACTAATTTACTTTCTTAAATTAAATTGGGTGAGCTAATCAAGCAAGCAACATATGCAAGGTTTATTTTAAACCAAAAGATAATTTTTAGATTTATTTTTATGAAAACAAGAAAAAATAAGATTAAATTAAATGAAAAAATAATATTCAATCCTAATCATAAGATGAATACTTATTTTTATTTTATAAATACAAAAAAAAAATGATACTTTTTTACTTTTTTTTTCTTGCATTTTGGAAAGGAAGAAAGGAACGTTTAATTTTTATAAATGAGATGTGTAACTAAATGAAATTTTAATAATGAAACTAAATGTATTAAAAAATATATGAACCCAATAAAAATCTAGGGTCCCATCGGGCATGCCAAAATGTTTCTATTCATATTTTTGCTTTTCTTAGTTTTGTGGAAAGAAAGAAACTATGTTACGGGTGTGGTAGAAGTACCTAGTTTTTTTGTGATCATTGAAGTCCAGAATTTATGAAGATATCCTCTTTGGATTGGGAGGATGAACTAAAAATAATAAATCACTTAAACAAAATTTGTTTGTTAGATAAGTAGTTGTGTGGATTGCCTAGTGTGTGCTAGATCCTAGAAGCGAGAGCTTCCTAGGAGGCTATCAATCCACCTACTTCAAACAATTAAGTTTTATAAATAAAAGATAAGGTAATTGAATAGAAAAATGGAAAATTAATAAAATTAAATACAATAAAAATTGATAAAAATATGACTAAAATAAAGCAATAGTTTGATTAATACTAATGCTGAAAATTGTTTAAGTCAAAATTGTAGTTTTTGTTTGGTTTGTGACAAGGGTCAAAAGGATAAGGTTTTGGTTGAGGTTTGGTAAATGGATAATTTGGTAAAATACAATATGGTAAAAGGGGTAAATTATGGTCAAGAAAGAAAAAATTGTAAATGGTGGTCAATAAGGAAAAAAGGGTAAATGGTGGTCAAGAAGGCAAAAGGAGGTAAATGGTGGTCTAGAAGGCGAAAAAGGGTAAAGGGATAAATGGTAAGAAGGTACAGGTAAGAAATAAGGGTAAAGATAAAAATAAATTATGGTGTTAAAGGCATGTAAGTCAATAAAGAAGAAGGCCAAGGGGTTATGGTTTAGAGGTCAAGAAAAGAGAAGGCCAAAGAGATGGAAATTGAAATCACAAAACTTAACAATTTACCTCATGAAGATGTTTGAAGACGTTGATGATATTTTTGATGATTTGTAATGGATTGAAATTTTGGTAGAGTTTTTTTGGTATGAGCTCCTATAATCCAAGATGAATGACCTCAAAAACCTACAAGATGAAATTCTCCAACCAAAGACTAACCCAAATGGTTGAGAGGGGGGTCATATTTATAGCATATTATGCCAAGAAACATGACAAAGAAGTGGAATTGTGAAACATGGTGCCATTTTACAAGTGGGATCATACATGGGAATTAAGGACAAGGGTGTTTGGATTCCCACTTCACAAAGTTCATCTTTCACTTTGATAATTTGTCTCCCACCTTGCCAATATGTCCAAAATGAGTGGAGATAATGCCCATGGACCCAAATGAGTCCAAGAGACTTTCCACCAAGCATTTTTGTCTTACCCCAAGAACTTAAGGAGGTGTCCCCAAAAATTTGGTGCCATTTTCCATGTGGGTGGGTAGATGAGTCATGGGATAAGGGTGGTCGGATTCCAACTTAGCTAATGGGTCTCCCACTTGGTTGGTTTATCTCACACCTTACTAAAGAGTCCAAAATGGGTGGAGATAATGCCCATTTGTATTTTACAAGGTACTTAACAAGTATAAACTCCATTTTTAAGACAAATTTAAAGTATGAAGATAAAAATACATGTTGGATGATGGCCCCATGAGGATAAATTTGCCACACTTTGAAGGGGGGACCTTGTGATGCTTAATGATGTCATTAGGCACCTTGGATGAGGGTCCCAAGTGGGGTATGATGTCCCACCTTAATCCACCTCACTTCCAAGTCATGTTACTTGCCATATCACTATTGAGTCACTTTCCATGCCACTTATCATTTCACCTACCATGTCACCATGAAAATTGACATGCCATGTCATCATGAATAGTGATAGTGAATAGTAATTTCAAATAGTACTTTTGAAAAGTACTATGTGAATAGTGATAGGTGAATACTGTTTTTGGTTAGGTTAAGAGGGTTAGGTTAAGGGTTAAGAAGGTTTAGGTGGTCCCTAGGGTAGGCTCGAGGCATTCAAACATCTAGAACTACTTGTGTGTAGTTTTCTAGTGTCTACACTCATACCTAATATTATACATATTCATACAACTATTCTTATATTTTATTCTTACATATTTTGAAAGATTGCTAATACCACATTCTTATATATTCTTAATTCATAGTTTTCATTATTTCATGTGTAAATATTTAAATTTACTTATATGTATATACATTGACATTTTTACATACATGTATATTTGTACTAAATACCTATTATAATAAATACTTAATACCCTTTGTTGTAAATGTGATATATTATTTTTTACCTATTCACTAAAGGATTGAATTAGATAGTTGTTGGTTTGAATTTAGAAGTTTTTTTTTGTTGTTTGATAGTTAATTTGGTTTGGATTTACCCATTACAATAAAAAATAAATACCATTCATATTTTTTTGATGTACTTTTTGTTTGCTAGATAGTTTCTTGTTTGAATTCAAAAGTTTTAAATTGATTTTATCAAAGATTAATTTAGTTTATCAATGTTGTGTGTGGGAAATTTCATGTTGAATTATTAATAATCAATGGTTTATCCTTGCATGATGTATTTATTAATTATGCTATGGACTTATGCTAGTTAATAATAAATATTAATAACACATTTTGTAGTCCTTGGAAGAACAGTGAGAAAAGGTAAATGTGCGTAAAATCCATCACCTATAGGATGGTTTAAACTAAATTTTGATGGGGCATCTAGAGGTAATCCTAGGGCTTTAGGGGTTGGATGTATTATATGGGATTGCAATAGATCTTTAATCTGAGTAATGTCTATAAAATTGTAGAATGGTACCAATAATAAAGTGAAGGTGCAAGATCTTACCAGTGGGATATATAGTAGTCCAATGTGATATTGCTAAGCTAATTATTGAATGCGATTCACATATTATCATATCTACATTCCAAAAAAAGGCTGCCACTTCTTGGGAATTAGAAAATAGTCTGTCAGGTACCTGGGATAGATTGGCCCTCTTTACTTCAATTGATTCTACTCACTATTACCATGAAGCTAGTTCGGTTGTAGATTTTTTAGCAAACTGTGGCATTGACCAAGTGGGAGTAAATCATATGGATAATGTGCAGGAGGCCTAAGAGGATTTCCCATCCCTTTCTCTTATTGATATGGGCTGATTTTTTATTTTCATTTCCTTTTTGTATTATTTTTATTATAAAAACAATCTCAAAAAGTGGAGGCTTTATCAATAGTTTTTTTGATGGAGCTATGCCAACTTTGGTAGTGAATCTAGCAGATAGAGAAAATATTTGGTAAAATCATCCGTCATTATCCCCCTTCATAATGATCATCATGTAATGGTGGTAGTCATTAATGCAAAGGACAAAGTTTTGATTGGTTTAAGTGGTGGTCTATTCATGACACAAGGGAGTCAAGAATTTTCAATTTATTTCATGATCACTTATTTCCCTTTTGTTCATCCTTATTGTGAGCTGAATGGTGACTACTAGCTATCTATTGGCATTTCACTTTATTCTCTCCCTGGTTTGTTGTGGGCTGTTAGTGGGAATGAATGGTCTAGGCATTGATGGGATAACTAAATTATTCTCACCACCCACTATGTTTATGGTGGAAGCACTATGTTTGAAATGGCTTTTGAGGGCTCAATTTTGAGGGCACACCTAAAAAATGTCTTTTGGATACCATCAAGAATTTATTGAGCTTATATTACTTATTTTGGGGCTATAATTTCTAAAATAGGGGGTTCACTATCAGGTAAACTCTGAGGTGGTGACGATGTTCACACCAAATATAATAGCTCTAGTTTTAGATTCTAAGGTGGTGATAAATCTTGTATCATTCTATGTGAAGCCAAAATCACCGAATTGGGATGGTAAAAAGTATTGGCTTGCATGACCTAGCCCCCTACCCAATTTGCCATTCATGGGCTCGGATGGTTTGGGACTAGTCCTAGTTTTTACCTTTCACACCTTGGAAATGCACTTCATGATTCTTGTGGGCTTTGTGGAGGACCTATGGAAAAAGGTAAGTTGGTCTGATCATTTTGAAGGGTAATTCTTAACCTTATCATGTATGTCATAGCTACAAATTTATATTACTAAGATTCATAGTGGTGAGCTAGTTGCCACAATAAGGAGAGGGTAGAAGCAATTAAGAACTTATTGAAAATGGTCACTCGTGGCCTGGTAGTAGCTCCACAGTGGTTTAGTAGTTTGAAAAAATCAAAGGTTTCTCAAGACAAATTTGCTGCCCTCAATCTAAAGGATCCTAAAGTATATAACAAAGGCCTGTAGAAGAGTCACAAATGTGAGGTTCTTAGGGAAGTCAAAGATAATGTTTTTAGGGGTAGGGAACTCATATTTATTGAGGACATCGATCATGAGATATATGCCTACATAAATATTTAATGTTCTCACATGTTTGATGTTTTTGATTTTTTGGTTTTTATTGTTTCTTAACTAGTAGTTATTTTTTGGATGTTATCTCTTCAGACTTGGTTGTTGTAATCCCTTGGTATGTTATGGGTTTTTTCCTTTTTGTTTTTTTTCTACCTTATTGCGGTCTATGCTATTTTTTAAGTCATGCCTTTAATAATTGTACCTTATAAACTTTTATTTTGACTAGGGGCCTTAATAAGCCCATAATTATCCAAAAATATAACACTTTTTTATTTATTTATTCTCAATTCAAAATTTCTAATAATTCATATGCTTCAATATTTGTGTATATGTGTAATGTAGTTATTTGATTCCTATATTAAAAAATAAAAAAATGTTGAGATTAAATACATGTGAAAAAATATTCCCATATATTCAAAGTATAAATTTTATGTATAAATTTGTATTTTCTCATTATTACTAATAGATTACTATTTTTTTTATAAATAAATTTTAGTTATGAGTTTTATTTTATTTTATGTGGTTTTATTAATACATTCATGTATACTTATGTTTACATTTTGTATGCTTAAAGTCACAGTATTTTGTATATTTTTTTTCAAGTTATTGTAAGACTAAATTAATAGTCAAATCTAAAGTGACATTTTTTTTTGATAAAGATGCATAACATCATAATACAAATTAAAATAGTATAATATTTATAAATTAAAAAAATACCCTTTAGGCCAATATCTGAACATGAAGATCCAAAAATGGATTACAAAAGAAGCACTTTTGACTAGATCGAAGCAGTGAAAAGCAAAGACCCAAAAAAACCAAATGTAAAGAATTTCAAGGGTTTTTGATATTAAGGTCCACTACTATGAACCCTTGATAAGCAACAGGGTCAACATCTACCATGATTGGTTCATTTTTAGTGATAAAAGGGGCCACTGGTGGTTGAAAATGTGCTAGGAAACTCTAGGCATTGTAAATTTTTTCTACCTTCTCCCTCTTAGAATGACCAAAATAAAATTTGTGAACTTAGAGCAAACTTTAAAAACATCTCTGTTATCAACTTGTAGACTTGAAACCATAGATTGAAACACACAATTGCAACTTGGTTTTTTAATTAAATCTTCACAGAGGAACAATCCTCCAATTAGAGCCAACCCATCATGAAAATCATAGGTTGTGAAAGCCTCAAATAATTTTGCCTCCGAGATTAAAAAATCATGAACATAAAGAGCAAAAATTCTTTTGACAATCTCAACATGCTAAAACATATCCATAGCATTTGACAAAAAGTGAGAAACCAAATGGGATGCAAACTTTATCCTGGATTGTATAAGAAAATCCCTATCACAGACATCGACCAATGCATCTTCCACCTCTTCATCACAAAGTTTGAAAGCCCTCACCAATAATTTTGTATTGATATTACCATAGAGAGGTTTATCCCAATTCTATATTGGGAGAAAGAGATGACCATTTCTAGGTATGATAGACATATTCAAGAAGCTAAAATAAGGAAAGGCTAAAGCAGAGTAGTGCAAGAATCATGGCAAAGAGACCACCATTATCAATAGAATAAAAATAAATCCACATGAACCTAGAATAATGAGTATACATCCTTCAAACTAACAAAGACATAATGAATAGCCAAGTGAAATCTTTTAGAGAGTAATTAAAATCCTCTCACACAATGCATCGTACCATGTATTGAAAGAACCCATGGGAACAATACGTGTGCATTTTTGAGAAACCAATGCCACTTGGATGAAATCAGAAAGTGATGTTGTTATATATGTTCCATATTATTATTGAAATTGGTATAAAAATTTCATTATATATTAAATCAAAGTTTAATACTCAAATTAAATCTAGTATTATCTTTGTTGTAATTCAAACTAGTCTTATGTTTAAGTCAAAAGCTATTAAATCACATTCTGATACTAATATCATTTATGTCCTTTTTTCTATTGTTTATGTTAGTTTCATGCTGTAAATTATCAATTTATATCTATTATGTTTTCTATATAATGCCTTTTAACTTTACATAATTCATTTGTAATTCTTAAAATATTATGAGAAATTTTATACACATTTATGTATATGTATATTTACACATATATGTTTGTATGTGATACATAATTATATGTATGTATATATAAAATTAGATGTATGTATATACAAAATTTCATGTGAGTATATATATAAATACAAATATTTTTATTTATTAGAAAAATATAAAGTTGAGCTCAAAGTTGTGGGAGAGAACATGTATTGGGACATGAAGACAAATTTTATGAGGTGAATATGGATGAGTTGACGTAACTAAATTTGACATAAAATTAGAATTTTGGTTGCACCTTATAATTTAACTCATCTCACAAATGCATGTCTACTCTCATTTCATGAGTTTGTTGGCAAGAATTAGATAAAAATTAAGATAATATTTAATGTAATTTTGATCTAACCAATGAACCTTTCAAAGAAAAATGTATTTTTTATTCAATATATAATGATTATTAATTTTGGTTTGAATATAAAAGTTTCAAACATTTTTTATTTATATAAAATATATAATACTTTTATATGTTTGAAATATTATGCCCTTGTTTTTGAATTTTTACTAAGTGGGTGACTTGGAAAATTAAGCACATGGGCTTGTAATATCATTAAGTGGAAGTGACGGCTTGTAAAACATGAGGTGAATCTTGTAAGAAAAGTACCTTCTCATTATTGGGTTGTGTAAAAAATCCTTTGGATAAGAAATTTATAATTCATTTTATTTCCACACTTAGTCTTATTTTAGGTTGTTCATTGGGGTGGAAGGATGGGGGACAAAGGTTTATTTTAGTGGAAAGATTTTAAATGGAGAAAGAAAAGATTAAAGGAGTTTAGAAGCAAGAAGATTGGAGGTAGGATTCTTTCTCATTTTTTTGTTGATTTTGATAAATGCTTAACAAATTAATAAAAGATATCTCTATCTCTCCTTCAATATTAAAGATTAAAAATTTAAATAGAAATTTGTTCATTATTGAGTTATATCATGTTTTTGAAGAAATGATATCTCTCTCTCTCCACATCTATCCTATAAAATTAGTGAAACTAAATTAGGTGTATTGATTATGTTTGTTTGTTTAAACACACTCTCTCTTTCTGATAAAAGTTAAAAGAATCTAGCATGGTTAATCTTCTAGTGTTAAATATGGAAATGAGGTGTGGTTCTCTCCTATCCCTTTTTAAACTATAATGAGTGTCATTGTTGTTGAAAATTTCTCCTTGCTTATTGTGATTTGAAAATTTTAAATTTTAAATTTTATTTGTTCTTGAAATAATTGTATAGAATAAATGGTAATTTTCAAAGTTATTAAACGTTCAATACGCTTTTATAACTTGTTTTGTGTTTGTCTTTATAGAAAGCTAATAAGGAAAAAGATGTATGGTCTCTCTCATCTTTCGAGTTATCTTTTACCTCTACATAAAAGGGATATCTTGTTTTTCTCCCTCTTTCTCCAACATCTCCTCTACTCTCTTATTTTTATTTGCATTTTAAATGAGGTCAATATTCTAAATGAAAATGATTTATTTAATTTACGTGTTGATTGTTGAAGAAAATGTCATTCTTCCTCTCTTATTTATATATTAAAATAAGTTTTTTGGTTTATATATGTATAATAATAATCCTCTTCCTTTCACTCCCTCACTTTCTCTCTTACTCATAAAAGTTAAAAACTTATAAGTAAAAAATTATTCATTTTAGATTTTTGCATCTTTTACTCATGAAAATTAAAAAATTGAAAGTAAAAGTGAAAGATAAAAATTTAAGAGTAAAATTTGTTTCATTTTAGATTTTTACATCTTTTAAAGTAAAAAAAAAAAAGTCATTTTAGATTTTTACATATAAAATAATTATGCTTTCTATTCATCTTATAAAGGTATACAATGATCATGTTGGATATATTATTTAAATATAAATAAATTATATAGGAATGTCTATTTTATTTTATTTATATTTAAAAGAATAATAATTAAATATATACTTATATTTAAAATATTATAAATTTATATAAAATAAATTATTAAATGCTTATTATTCTCTTTAGAATGGAAACAAATACAAAATAAAATAAAATAAATATTTCATATATATGAAAACATTTGTAGTTGTTTTGAAATTTATAAAACACACACACATAATGAAATTATATATATATATATATATATATATATATATATATATATATATATATATATATATATATATATGTATGTATATAAATTCATATTATTTTAGTAAGGTTCCATATATAAATAGGATAAATAAAGAATGAAATAAAATAAAATTAAAAAAATCAAATATTAAAACAAATTATGAAGGGGAGGGGCACTACTATGCCGACCCCCACTCTCCCCTCTTCCATTAAAAATAAATAATAAAATAAATTATGAAGGGGAGGGGCACTATTTCAATAAATTAATTTAACATTTAATCTTCCTTATTAAGTCGCTTGGTAATTTAAACTTATCTTTCCTCAAATCTATCTTAGATATTTCACACATTAATAAAATTTTGGAAAATAAATTGTAAAAAGATAATCAAATAATTTACTTAATATTTTTCCAATCTAGTTGAAACCCCTTTCAGAATCAATCAAAAATAAATACTTAAACTAGTAGTTTGGCAAAATTATGATTTAAATATGATTTTCTTAAGTTATGGAATTATCCAAAAACCATTTTATAGACTTTAATCTTTTTATTAGTGTTCTTTTTGGAGGCACTTTGCAGAAATAAAACTAACTTTTATTTTTAGCCGCAAAGTAGATTTGAAATCAATGTAGTTAAAATACCTAGGAATGGTATTTTTCAAATATAAAACTTGAAAAAAAAATGATAGTTTTAAATTATTATTAAAATAATAAAATAAGTTTTATTATTAGATCTATTATTTTTTCCTAGAGTAATTTCATAATTAGTTTATTTTAAAAAATTGAGGTAATTTTTTTAAGTAGTTAAAGACAGTATGGAATGGTAGACTAAATCATTGTCTTTATCATAATAAAAATATTTTATTGTATTAAATGTAGTATTTATAACTTATAGAATTGATTTCCATTCAAATAAATTTTTATCCTCTTATGTTAGATTTAAATCATAGGTAATTTTATACATAATTATTAGTGTAAAAATTAGTGTGCTTTATCTTGTTTGATAAGGTATTTTGTCATGATGGTTATTTTAGTTCCTTTTGGTGTTTATAATTTGGGTTGTGACTATTATATTGGTTACCTTAATTCAAATTTTGACTCACAAATACTTATGTTTATGTCTAGCTTTAGTTTCCATTGGGTAGATTTGGGATGGGGCCTACTTGAATTTACTTTATAGTGCACCCTTGGTATAAGTCTTGTATTCACACTCAAGATTAAATTTATTTATGCACGTATTTCACATATGTTTGGATGTATTTATAATTATTTATAGTGCTTAAAATGTGTTTAGGCCAATTAGTGGCTACATTTTTACCTGTGAGGGGGTAACTATATTAAGCTTAATCATATGAATATTGAAGAGAAGGATAGGTAACTTCACATTGAAGATAATACTCATTTAGTAATGAGTTAATTACATCCATCCTTGATTTTATGTGTTATGGGATCACCAAAGATATGTAGGAAGCTTAGAGAGTGAACACATGCTTAACATACTAACCTTAAGGATGTCTCTTTGTGTGGGTGTTATCAACTAACTTAAGGATGTTTTTGGAAAACATGTTTAGAGAACTAATATTTTATGATGCCCTCCTAGTGTGGAAAATTAACCTTAGGGTGTTCCTGTAACATGTGCTTAAACATATAACCTTAGAGTGCTTACTTTAACATAAATCTCTTAACATTCCTTTTCATGCATGTGTTTCTTACCATTTCCATCCATATGGTTTACTTAGTTTATTTTAGTTGTCGTAGGATAATGATCTCTGTTGATAATTGGTATTTAATATTTTTTATGCTATCTTAACTTTAGAAAACATTATAGACTCACTTAGGAGGCATATTACTCTGATTAACTTAATGACCTCATTATAATGAGAGAATATAAGTTCCTTGTCACACTTGACTCTCATTGTGACATCGTGTTAGAGAGTTTGGTAAGAATATGCACATTTTAATGTTATAGGTGGTGATTGATGACCTTTGGGTGTGTCATTCATTTGAGTAGATGATAAGAGCTCATGAGTTCATTTGAATGACATATTAGATCCCTTCTTGGCTTAGAGTGCCAACCTGGTCTCAATGATGATGCCTCATGGAGGAGGCCATCATAATTGAAAGGATAACTACATCGGACCTACTAATTCCATGGAGGGAATATGTAGGCAATCCATATTGCACTGGGGGCATTAGTTCTAGGTTCTTAGGCTAGGCTATGGGTGTTTTTTTATCTTCCTTAATGTTGGTCTTATATGTTGGTATTGGGATTAACTATATATAATATTAAATAAAGTTTGAGTTTAATCATCATGTAGTTGTTATCAACCCTTTTTTAAAAAATTTATTTATTTACCTTGGCTTACATGCATTGAGTGTAGAGTTATATAGTTGTAGGTGAGACTCTCCCTTGATGAGTATTAAAGTGGTAACCTTATGTTAATTGATAATTATTCTTATTTGATTCATTTCTAATGAGTGTGTTGATCAAGTTATGTGTGAATAAATTTATGATCCTTTGAATCAATAAATTATAATTGTACTTGACCATATATTATTGGCACATTTTTATAGGGGATTGACCCTCTTATTTGAGTAAACAAATTATAAAATGACCTTAAGGCACGACCTCATCCATGTGTTTGCATTATGATTCTTAGGGAAGCCTCATGGTCAAAAATAGTTGAGCTAAACAAATTACCTAATTATTTGTATAATTATGTGTGTCACACTAATTTATAACTTTTGTAATATCACACAATAGTTTATCCACTAAGTAAATACATTTAATAATTAATCAACGTTAAATTGAATTAAAAAAATCATGGGTTTTGAAACAAAAAATTTGGGCATGTCATTTCAGTATCATAGTCTAGGTTCAATACTAAGAACTTTGGGAATATCATCTAGTTGGTTCAATTATATTTTACAATAAACACAAAATAGAGTGTGTACTTTTAGTTTAGTCAGTGTGATTGATGAAATTTATCTATATAGACATATTGCAGTAATTATGATTTATAAGTGACCAGACACAAATACATGCATATTTTCATGAGATACTATTGTCACATTGGGGTGCTAAGTGAGAATTGACTATTTATTATTCCATGTCATCTAATATGACATAGATACATCAATTGGATTGATGAGGCTACCTAGATCCTCATGTATCTCCAGTAAAATAGTGTTATCATATTGTGATGAAATTTTAAATTGATGTAAACAATGTATCTCAAGACAAACATGTTTAACCTTAACTTTTATAGTTATTATGTACATGTGTAATTGTAACATATTGTGTAAACCCCCACATCATTATACATGTAAAAAAGATCGTAAACAATGGGTTCTTTATATGTAAACAACATTATTGTCTGATCTTAGTGTGTGTATGTTTTGGTACTAGTATGATATTGTGTTATTAAGACCAAATTATTGTGAATGTGAGTATGTTTTTGAAGTAACTTATGTGCAACTCCCATTGTGTAAATGTGGTGTAAAGTAACTTTTGTTCATGTAAACATATAACATATAAGTAAAATTATTGTTATGTAGTAATGTGTTATGTTATGTAACCTTGCATATTTGTTGTAGTAGTGATTAATTATGCAAGTATAGGGTTTGAGGGTGGAGTATAACTATGTTTAAATTGGTCTTATCAGGTACAGTTATAAAGTGGAGCTTCTCATAGTCTAAAAACTCTATTTTTCATTATGCACGAGGAAACCACCTAAATATTTTAGGTGTGTGAACCATGAGTACCTTAGGCACCATGGGATATTCACAAATAATTGTCTCTTTATGAATGGTGTGTTCCTTCACCTATGCCTTAGTGGTTTTCAAAAGAATAACCTTCATGATTTATACTTAATGCAACATTATGAACCTTTGGGACACATATGGAGAGTGATGCTTTCCTCTTACATTTGGGAGGTGATTAAGGATTATTTTATTCCTTCTCCCCTCAAGTGGATTTAATATACATATAGTGCCATAAAATGAAATTTTTGTGAGATTGTTGTGCCCAAATTTACTTTGATTTGGTTGACACTTTAAGTTGTTTTTCTAAACCAACACCTTTGTTTCTCTTGAATCTAATTTTTATTTTACAAATATATTTTATCAATTTTGAGTTATTTTGATTAGAATTTCATTTTTTCTATTTTTAAAACTTTTATTTCACTTTATTACATAATTTTTATGATTTTTTGATATTTTGATGGTAATGGGCTAAAGGAAGAATCAAATTTACAATTTTGATTATAAGAAAGGCTAGGCCTACAAGCCTTCTTGACCTTATTTATGGAAATTTGAGATTAAAAAAAAGAATATTTGATGTAGTAATTATGAATAAAACCTTATATTTGATCCTTTAATATAATATTTTCCTTCAATGACTCTAACTTTACTTTTTCATGTAGGTACATATCTTGTCTTTGATACTCTTGATCATTTTCTTGCCTCCACTAGGTTCTTTAACCTTATTTCATACATATAGTTATCTTTTTATTATTGAATACCTATAACACATCAACTATTTTATATAATATCACCTCCTATAACACCATCCTATCATCAATGACTTTCATTGATTCATTCTTGATTCCAAACTAGCTTAACTTCATATAGCTTCTTAAGCACTAAAGCCTAATTCATGAATCAAGAGGTTTTGGTATCCATAATTTGGATTCACATGGTAATTTATCTACCTATTATAACCCAAATACATACCCAATCTAATAATATAATCTAAAAACCATAACTCTTCAATAATGTGCCTTTTTCTTCTTTAGGTCTCTCTTTTTAGTAGCCCTGTTTACACATAAACCCAAAAGGTTTGACCAAACTAAAAATATAAAAAATAAACCAAGAACACTTTAAGACACACTTTATACCAATTATTCTTTTTTAAAATTATAATTCTTCAAATTTTAATGGAAGTGTCTTTTATCTCACAATTTCATTATCAATTAGGTTTTTCATAGGCCTAGTGCACTATTCAGTCATAGTTTATGTACTTATCCATACTGTACCAATCCAAAACCATCATAATTTTATAGATAATTTAAATATATACTATATTAAAAATTATTAATGAATTCCAAGTTTTTAGTCTTTATATATTCAAGTTTCAAGGTGGAAACCCTAGCTCAGGGTTATGCATGACTGTACTAGGCTGAAAGGCTACAAAAATGGTTATTTTGAAATATATATCTCTTAAATCACTCCCAAAATTTGTAAATTTATGACCAATGTCTTTTCAACTTATCCAATCATTAATTCTCCTTGGTCGATCATAATAAACTTCTAATAAGCTAGTTTGCATATTTCTGAATCTAAAAATAGGACCATGTTAGTGAAGTTTGAGGTTTGGACATGAATCTTGATTTCCTAAGTAAAATAATGACTAATTAGGTTTTATGAAACCCCATTACAAACTATATAATTATTCTCAAACCTTTAACAATCAATAAATGTGCCAATATACATGATAATAGAATTTTGGTGTTATATGGGACTGTGTGTGAATGCTTCACTTGGAGCTTACACCTCTATATGGAATTATGAGCTTCAAATAAATTAATATTAAAAAATATTAATTACCTCTTCGTTTATATGACTCAAATGATTCAAGAGTCACATAAAAAACCACCACACATACTTACTTTAATTTATTGATAATGCCATCACATAATGATTCCTACATGGACTGTGTGCAATAATGTGGAAGTATAAATTGCATTTTTTTTGAGCTCTAAATGTATTCTGAGCATCCAATAGAATAAATTTTTCAAGTATATCCTCTCACCATAATTCCATTTATAAAACACTTGAAATAAACTCAAATTGACAACCATACTCTCCTCTTGCTTGACTATGACAAAACAAAGATTCCCAATCCTGTGTGCCATAACTTAAGCCTAATGATTAGAATCAAAGATAAAATCTAAGTTAAGAAAATAATAACTTAGTAAGAATCACATACCAATAATATATATGAAACTAATACATACTCTTAAGATTTACTTTTATTAATATTATTGCACACATAATGGTCATACACGATATTTTATTTGGATTCTCTGAATCTCTCCTTCATACCTCTCATTATACTATCCTTATACTACACACAAACTAACTCCTACATACATATCTTGCTTTCTTATCCTGATTAAACATGCAATATACCCTCATTTCTTGGCCAAACCCAAAGTGGGTGGTAGTTACAAAAAAATGCTTCTTGAATTACATTATTTCCTTATGATTTATATGCTAAGGCACCTTAATACCCATTACTAAGACCATATAAAAATATTTTTAAAGATTGGATCACACACAAGAGTCTAAAACTTCCCAAAATCTAGTCTAGGAAATTCAAATTTTCAAATTCTTGATTTTGGTAGGAAAATGAAAAAATCCTAGAAAGTCACACATTCAAGACTTATGAATAATCTCAAACACCCTAATGGCCTCTCTAAGATCCCTAACACCTATAAAAAACCACAATTTATCAAAATGAACTCTATAACACATTTACATGCTTTTTTCATTAGGGATGATATGCATCATTATTTTTTATATAAAAAATTTATCACATTTACTTAATGTTATATAAACCCTTATTATTTATCTTTACTTTTGTCTTAGCTTTGAAAATTCAAAATATGCAAAAATAGGGGATTCTAATCTTTATAATTAGGCTTGTTGACTAAGAATCAGTATTATCTTCTCTTTTAGGTTCTCAAAAATCTTAAAACCACTTGAACCCTTCAAAAATAACCTCTTTCAACTTTCCATGAATTTTCATTAATTTTGAAGGGTTAAATTTCAAGTTATAGGGATTTTTATTCTTCAAACCCTAGCAAGCTTGTACATAGGCTAGGAGCATTGAAAAATAGATAATTTAAATTTGGTAAAATATTTTTAAATTATTTATATTTTAGGTTGTCTTCCTCACCATTACCTACCCTTTCATCCAATTTTAAACTTTGAGAAATCTTAAAAATTGAATAAAACAACTTTTTCGTGATTGTACCTACACATTTTTAGACTGCAAGAAACCTATAGTTGTTCTTAGGCCTAAAATATGAATAAAAGAAGCCCCAAGTTAGTAAATAGGGTTAAAAAACAATAATATCATTTAATTAAAATAATACACAAAGAAGATATTACAATATCAACTGCATAAGATAGTCCTTCTAATGTGTTTTGAATGCCAACTTTATACAAACCTATTTTGATAGCCACGCCTTAACAAAATTCTTCTTATTTTTCAAAATATTGATGATTATTATTATTTTATTATCTTATCTCATTATTTAAATATTCCCACACATATTTTTATCAACTTATTTCTTTCTTCCTCATTCCAAAACTCCTAGAATTACTCAAACTACCTAACTCACAAACTCAACATAAGCTTTTATACTCAATTGAGTTTTACATGGCTAGTCATTAGTTAAGTCACTAGGATTATTAAAAACATGTCATAAATTATTAATTTAACCATTATAATAAGTATCATAACCATTGGAAACATTATAAAATGAGAAAATCTCAAAAAATAACTTAAAGAAGTTTAAAAATTCAAATTCCTAATTTTGGTGGGAAAACCAGAATAGTCTAAAATGACCAAAATAAGAAAAAATAAGCATGAGAAATGATTATTATTAAATAAAATTAATTATATAGACCCATAAAATACCAAAACAAACATAATTGAATTACTATATACATGCACCTATATTAAACTCCCTGGGAACAAAAAGGGTTCATGAGCTTCTGTTCATGAGATCTTTAACAGTGTTGCCATACTTAATTGTTTATGAAGGTGTCATCCAAGTTACATCCTCAAGTGAATGTTTTTTATGATTTACCATGTAATTAAATTACTCTTTACCTCTATTCCTTTTAAATATCTTCTTATTAATAATGGATTCTATCTCATCTGGTTGTGCTTTTGATAACTGCTTCTCCTAGTTAATGATTTGATCATGTCATTATTTTTAGGTGAATTATCTATAGTTTCATTTCCTTTAAAAGGGTATATGTATGATACATTAAAAATTTGTGATATTCTATTAGCAAATGGAATCTCCAACTCATAATCATTAGTATATAATTTATTTAAGAACTTACAAGGTCAAATTTTCTTGATCTTTAGTTTGTTCTATTCCCCCTTAGGAAATATATCTTTTCTGAGATATGCTAGCATTAGCTCACTTAATTAAAAATTAAATTATTCTATTCTAATATATTTACTCTTTTTATACTTACATGTGATTATATTTAGTTGTTATTTAAGATATTCATGCAATTTTTACATTATTGTGGTAAAATCCTCAACTTATGCACTTATTTTATCTTGCTTACCCAAGTTTCATAGCTCATAGACTCCTCTTATATTGATTCCATACATAATTTGGAATGGGATTTAACATGTAATTATATTTTGAGAATCATTATATGTAAATTTTCCTTGAGCTAGCACTTGATCCCATTATTTTGGGTGATCACTTACCAATCTTCTAATTATGTTTCCAAGACTCCTGTTGACCAATTCATTTTGACCACCAGTCTAAGGATGGTAAGCCAAAATGAAGCTTAATTTTTTTCCTAATTTATTTTAAATATTCCTCCAAAAATATCCCCCAAATTTTATATCTCTATTTGAAACAATACTCCTAGGAAGACCATGCAATCTCATTACCTCTTTAAAGAATAAAATACCAATATTGGTTGCATCACTTATTTTTGTGCAAGATATTAAAAGTGACATTTTATAAAATATATAAACCAAAAAAAATGTGAATCAATTACCTTTTTGTGTCTTTGTCAGCCCAAGTATAAAATTGATGCTAATTGCATCTCATGGACTGCTAGGAATAATCAATGGTTAGTATAGGCCTACATTCAAAATTTTCCCTTTAACATGTTAGTATATTCTACACCTTTCTAGAAACCTCTTCACAAAAAATTTCATCTATCCAATAAATATATGCACTCAATTGAGAAAGGGTCTTTGTTTGGCCAAAATTCCCTACTAAGCTACCACTATGTTTTCCCTTTAGCAGATTTTCTCACATGGATCCTATAGGTATGCATAATTAGTTGCCTCTAACTAATATACCATCTTGTATCATATAATCCATCCATGGAATATTATATTTACTTACTATGTTATCACATGCTTCATATCTCTCCTTAAATCACAATCTTATGTACACAAGTCTTTCAATGAATCAAATTCTAAAACATTCACTTGAGACTCTTGCATAATCAGATTTATTATACTTAATTCATATGTTACTTTGTTAGCTTGCCCACTCTTATGTTGATAAAAAAATAAAAACTCTACAAAAACTAAACTCACTTCATATGCCTTTGACTTAATTTAGTTTAGCTATTAATGAATTATAAGGCATGGTTGTTTGTATAGAGCACAAACTCTTTAGGCATCAAATAATACCTCCATTTATTCGATGCTTATACAATGGCACATATTAGATGAGTATTTATTATTTACCTCATTGAGTTTATCACTAAAGTAGGCACGTTTTTTTCTTTATGGCTCAAAATAAATTCCATAGTAGTCCCACTAGCATCACACTACTTAGAATAACTTGTTAAAATTAGGCAAAGTTAAGATAGGCTGCTATATGATTTTATTCTTTAAAAACTGAAAACATTTCTCAACTATCTTAGTCCATTGATTTTTTTTATTCCCTATGATATTTTAAACTATTGGAACACAAATTCCACTAAAATTATTAATGAATTTCTAAAAAATCTAGCCAATCCATGGAAGCTCCTTATCTCAAATGTGCTTCTTGGAGTAGGCCATTCTACTATGGACATGAACTTCTATTTATCCATCTTCAATACCACTTGGGAAATGAAAAAACCCAAATAAACCAACTCTATCTTCATGAAACTACACTTCTTGATATTGATTAACAACTTTTATTCTTTTAACTTATTTAAGACCATTCTAAGATGCTTAATATGTTCCTCTCTTGATTGACTGTAAATAAAAATATCATCTAAGTAAAAGATGACAAATTTACCTATAAAAACCTTGATTAATTCATTAATAATCCCCATGATGGTACTTGAATCATTACTCAACCCAAATATAATCACAATCCATTCATAGAATCCATCATTGGTCTTAAAATTTATTTTCCATTCATCTCCCTCATTGATCTTGATCTGATGTAGCCACTTTTCAAGTCTATCTTGGAAAAGTACCTTATACCACTTAAAAAATATATGAGATCATAAATTATAATAAATAAAAATATATACCTAATTATAATATTGTTTATAGATTTGTAATACATGCAAATTCTTCATACTCCATCCTTTTTAAGGTTTAGGACTATTGGAGCAACACAAGGACTTAAGTTTTCTCTAATCAGGCCTTTGTATATCAACTCATATACTTGCATTTTTATCTCCTAATTTTCTTTTGGTGTCATTATATAGGTTGTATTACTTGGTATATTGACTCCTATAATCAATTATATATGGTAACTGATGCTTCTCATTAGAAGAATTTCATTAGGCAAATCATCCACAACTATATCAAAAAACTCACTCAATAAATTTTGAATCTTTAGAGATAGATTAGTTAGTTTAATAACTATAATAACTTTTTTTGGTTTACCAACTAATGCATAACTTACCTATTGTTCTTTAATTAGGTTAAAAAACTCTTTCCCACTTGTTAACAACACCTTATAACTATTTTCTACTACTGCATTCTCCTCTTTTAATGGTATGAATGTGTGCTTCTTTTAATCTTTTTCAAAAGTGTAAGTATTGATTTTACCATCATATATGTCTATATTATCAAATTTATAAGGTATACCTAATAAGACATGGTATAAATCTATGGACAAGATATCACATAACACCTCATCATTATAGATTCCTATTTGAAACTCCACTTTACATTGTTAAGCTACCAAGACTTGGTGTCTTTTTGCAACCATGACACCTTATAATGACTGAGGTGTGTTAATTTTTTTAAACCCAACTTATCAACTATTTATAAAGATAATAGATTATCTAAAGTACCACTATATATAATTACATTACAAAATTTAGATTTAGAATTGTAAGTGGTTCTAAATAATGTTTTCTTCTGTGTTACTTGATCTCCTTATTGGGTTTGACAATAACTTCCTCATAAACAAAGACTCTCCTAATTTAGGTGAATCCTAATGAGAATGTGATCCCAAACTCTTTTCCTCATCTTGAAAAAATTTATTGCTACCTTCCATGTTTTCATGGTTTTTTTGTGGATTCTCAGGGAATTCATATGACCTATGTCCACCATACCTATTACACTTGAAGCACTTTCCTTAAAATCCTCTTACTCTACCTCTTATGTATGGTATCATACCTATAAAATAATATACAAATCTTGTAGATTGAATTTGAATTTGTGAATTATTGGCTTCTTCATTATGGACCTGTAGTTGACTCCTACCACTATTCTGTCATCTACCTCTAAAGGTTTGCCTCTACCCCTTGAGTGTTAAGTCTATTTCCTAGATAGTTTATCCTTTACTTTAAGGATGAATCATATGCTTCCTAAAATTATATTGGTGATAGAAGATAGATTTAGTCTTGGATGTTTAAATTTAATCCATTGATGTATCTATCCACATTTTCCAGATCTTCCTCTATGTGACATGTCCTGATTGTTAATCTGTATAACTCTTATATATAATCTTTCATTGTCATGTCATTTTGATTTAAGTTTTGAAGCTTATTAAATATATTAGTCTTGTAATATTTTGGCATAAATTTTACTTTTAGTTTGGCTATCATTCTATCCCATCTCTTGATATTTTATTTGTTTTTTTTCTTTCTTTCCTCTTGGATACTATCCCATCAAAGAGATGCATGTCCTTTAAACTTTGTATTAGCAAACTTAACCTTCTTATCTTATGATATTCCTTTAAAGTAAAAATATTTTTCCATTTAAACTATTCAATCTACCAATTATTCAAAATTTATGATGTATCCATATACTAAAACTTCCAATTTGGGCTTTGATTTTATTCTTATGACTACTTTAAGGAGTCTTTCTTCCATTCTCTCTTTATATTCTTATTTTGTAACTTATTCTTGTGGTTATTACTCTAATTAAATCACATCACCTATCATAAAACCTATTTTTTGAGTGACTTATATTAATTTTAAAGGTGTATTCAAGTTTATTATCTCTTCTAGAAAAACATCTCTTGGTTGCCTTCTTTGACCTATTCTAGCATCCCCTTTGGCTGCTCCTCTAAGGGCCATTCTTGTAATTTATTGCAAGTTTATTTTCTAAAACCTGATATTCAAATATTTATCCTTAATTAAAATTTAATTACAACCAAAACCTACTTCGATACCAAAAATTATGGTGATGGAGTAAAAGAAGAATCAAATTTACAATTTTGCTTATAAGAAAGACTAGGCCTACAAGCCTTATTAACAATTTTTATGGTAATTTGAGATAAAAAGGAATAATATTTATATAAATACATTTATCATATTTAATTAATGAGTTATTATCCATTATTATTTATATTTACTTTTGTCTTATCTTGAAAATTCAAAATATGCAAAGACATGGGTTCTAGTCTTTACATTTAAGCCCATTGAATGAGAATCAATATTGAACCCACATCATGGAAAGAGGTCCATGAAAAAAATAAGGTCTATAATAAACTCAAGAAGGGGGGTATCATGAAGTTTATTAAAGACATAAATGAGCATGATATCATGGTTTCCTGAGACTTTGTGGCAACATGGATAAAGCAGAAGGTCACCATGCGAGGAATCACCATTGACGTCCTGAAAGAATTTATCGATGATGTCATGGGTATGTCCTAAAATAGTGAAAAATAATTTAAAGACTAATTTAAGAATCAATAATCCATATATAATTTCTTCATAATTAATGATTTCATGTCGACTAACAAGAAAGGTTTTTCATGAGCTAACCTTCCATGTTATTGGCCAGATATCTAACTTCAGATAATGCACTACATGACTCTGGAAGGTAAGTATACCTTAATTTTTTCACACCATTTCCTACTCCTAGATCACTTAAATGGGTTTAAAATTATCCTTCCTTAATTCCTACTAAAGTCCTTGGAAATTACCATTTTGCTCCACCAAATAAATTGTATAAATCCCATTCTCCATCAAGGTCTAATACTCCTACTTGTTAAACATGGTTAGGAATTTTTAGGTTGAAAGGTTCCCCCTAGGGATCTTATTTTGAGGAGTAATCTTAGGAGGACTCCTTGATAGAGGACTCTATCGAGGGATCTTACCTACCCTCTAAACACTCCCCCCAAAATTGTCTGTCTTAGTACCCCCCTAATAACCTCCCTCTCAAGCTTTTGTTTATCCCCAAACCCAAACCCATTGAAATTGGAACTCTTATGAATTTATCTTGGAAAGGTAAGGTCATAGTAGCAAAGGAGATGGAAAAGAAAAAAAATTTTATGGAAAATTTCAACTTGAGGGTACAGTAGGTAGGGTTTGGCCTAGCTAAGCTTATCTAGGATTGAAATGAACTTCACAAGGTGGTTGAGGCTATTGTCTAGACCCTTGTCCACTCTATTAATCCCCCCAATCCCCTATCATGAAAACTCCCAAGGTCTTAAAATATCCCCTTTGGGTTCCCCTAGGGGGTTACCCCTAAATATACTCCTTTATAGGTAAAAGGTAGGAAGTGACCCAAAATGATCTTCCTTGAGGAAATGATAGAAGGCCTCGAGAACTGTAATTGAGCTAAAGTATCAAAAGATAAACCTACCATCCTGGCGAAGGACACTATTATTATTGATGATCCTTAGGAGGGTCCTTCCTCTTAGTTATTTTTTATTTTTTTTATTTTTTTAAGTACTAGTTTTCTATTTTTGTCCTCTCGACCCTGATTGATCTGTTAAAACTGTTGTAATGTACTCTCATTGTTCTAGGTCCCTATAAAACTTAGCTTTTACCATATCAAATAAAAAATACTATATTATTATGTAGGTGTTAAAAAATATTAAAACTACTTGAATCCATTAAAAAATAACCACTTTCAATTTTATACAAAGTTTCAACAAATTTTAAGGGTTAAATTTCAAGTTATAGGGATTTTTATTTTTTAAACCCTAGTAGACTTGTACATAGGCCAAGAGGATTCAAAAAGAGATAATTTAAATTTGGTGAACTATTTTTAAATTATTTCTCTTAGAGGTGGTCTGACCCACCATTACCTACCCTTCCATTGAATTTAATACTTTTAACAATCTTAAAAGTGAATAAAATAACTTTTCTATGACTGTACCTACACATTTTTAGACTATAAGAAAATTGTAGTTGTTATTAAGCCTATAATATGAATAAAAACAGGTCCCAAAAAAGTAAATAGGGTTCCAAAATAATAATATCATTCACTTAAAATAATAAAAAAATAAAATATTTCAATATCCATTGAATAAGTTATTATTTCTATTGTGTTTTGAATGCAAACTTTATACAATCTTGTTTTGACAGAATTCTTATTCTTTTTAAAAATATTGTTGTTTATTTTTTTATTTATTGGATTATATCATTTTTTTCTTCTTCTCACATGTAATCTTATCAAACTCTTCCTTTCTTCATTCCAAAACTCCTCAAATTACTTAAACTACCTAACTAACTCACAAACTCAACATAAATTGTTATACTCAATTGAATTTATATGGCTAGGCATGAGTTAAGTTATTAAGATTATTAAAATCATGTCATAAGGTATTCATTGACTCATTAAAATAAGTATCATAACCTCTTAAAGCATTAGAAAATGATAAAATCTCCAACAATAACTAAAACAAGTTTGAAAATTCCAATTCCCAATTTGGCAGGAAAACTAGAAATAGTTTAAAATGACCAAGATAATATAGAATAAACATGGATACATGCACCTACATCATATTTTGATGCAAGAACATCTAGGGTGTAAGGGTAATCTTACATCACCCTAAAAATTACATATATATATATATATATATATATATATATATATAATGTTATTTTGAAATTTGTTTTTATAGGCTTATTAGTTTAGTTGGAGCACATGGTGAAGTGTCTAGTGGTTTAGTACTATCAAATTTTTTTGAAGGCTAAAACTAGTAACCTTTTATAAAATCAAATTTATATATATATATATATATATATATATATATATATATTTTGAAATTTATTTTTATAGGCTTATTAGTTTAGTTGGAGCACATGGTGAAGTGTCTAGTGGTTTAGTACTGTCAAATTTTTTTTAAGGCTAAAACTAGTAACCTATTATAAAATCAAATTTTAAAATAACATTATATATATATATATATATATATATATATATGTATATATATATATATATATATATATATATATATATATATATGTTTTTATAGGCTTATTAGTTTAGTTGGAGCACATGGTGAAGTGTCTAGTGGTTTAGTACTGTCAAATTCTTTTGAAGGCTAAAACTAGTAACATTCTATTTTTAGTAAGATTGTATTTGTGCATGTATGGACATGAAATTTTAAATAGGGTTCTAAAATTATAAAATACATGCTTTGGTGAAATAATAAACTTAAGATCATTAGTAGATAGTAAGTTATTAAAGTTTCAAGTCTCAAAATTCCTATAAAAAAATATTCAACTTGAATTTTGAACCTTTAAATGATCTTTTGGGGGGTCAAAATAGGTTATTTCATGACCCAAAACTGAGATGTCGTAGAGGACCTCAAAATATTTCCAATGCTTCAAATGAATCATCAATCGGACACCCGGTTCAAAAGTTATGGATCCTAGAAGTTAGGTTACTATATTTTTAAAATTTAAATTTCAAATTTTCCTGGATAAGAAAAGGGATAGATAGACCTTTGGGCACCCAAAAAGGGGAGTTACACTTTACAGAACATTCAAGGGTAGTGGAGAAAGGTGTGGGAGTTATTGGTTCCAAATAAAGAGGTGAAGGGAGGTTATAGAGGACAGTTTGATCAGTGTAGATTGTGACTCCAACTTGCATGAATTGTTGTATTTAATTTTATGAAGGAAATAAAAGTTGTTTGATTTATTTCCTCACATTTTCTATGATTATATTTATTGTTGTGCTGTGTATGAATTATGGGTGGATTCATCCTTCATCATATTTATTATTGATATTGAAATATTTATTTATGGCCATTTAGTGTTTGATTTAATTATTGTGTTTTTTTATGGTGGAGCTTTTACTTCTCTGTTTGAATGTTGGTTTTATGAATGTCATTATGTGAATATTGTAAACCTATTTCATGTATGGGGAAGAATAAGTAGCTTGGAATATATTTAGATGGTGTGTTGAGATAACTTGAAAGGTCAAGTCTTGAGCCATCCTCCCTCTCACTAGATGTGGTGGTTTCATACAAGAATTAGTTGAAACACTTGTTTTCCTAGTTTTGGGATTTCTAAGTAGATTTTTTTTGAGAAGGTCTAATGAGGTTATGTGATCTTATACTTTATTTGGATATATAATTTACTTCATTATTTCTTAGAAGGTATAAGGATATTATGGGCACTTATAATTGGCTATAGTTTTTGCCTCATTATATTTTTAGAGCATAGTGATTGCTCAATTATTTCAACATTGATATTTCTCTATTTAAATGGCAATAGATGTTATTAATGAGTATTGCTTAGTATTTTTGTATGTGGTTTTGCCATGGTTTAACATTTATTTTTTACCTTGTATGTTCACCATGGGATAACATGTAGTATTTTATGCATATCTTATAAAATATTGATAGTTATACACATGCTCTTTTAGAGGTTTTGACATCAACATTCTATGATATCAGTTGGTTTGTGATAGATAGTGGTTATCAGTATTGGTTAAGGTTGCTTAGTATTGTTCATTATAGCTTGACTATAAAATAGTAATGATATCATCAACTACACTCTCTATGAGACAACACATATCTTAGTCTATATATTATCATAGCATAATAGTATAACTATTTTACATGGTAGAATGTCCTTGGGTTTTAGTTGGTTGTGATAGTTTTAGATGACATTATAATGTGGAACTTTGGTAAATTACCTAAAATAAATTGATATTAACTATTGAAATGAATTTTTATTATTATTCATAAGAAAATCAAATTCCCAAAAAATAAAAGATGTTAATAACTCTAAAACTTGAATAAGAGAAAGCCTTGATAATAATTGAACTGACATAAGGACATTAATAATTTATAACTGAATT
>JARHVA010000616.1:0-135000 GCA_037957365.1 Torreya grandis | reverse complement strand
TTTCATGTGTCGAGGTTCATGGTAAGAAGAAGGTATGGAATAAAATGTGTAAAGGGGGCCTATCTAAATTTATGATAATGATTAAAGGACACAAAAAGGATATATCTAAGGAGTTTATTATTTCATTAAACAAATAAATAATTAGGATGAATGGGGTAAATGATTACAAAGATAAAATCTACAAGTTGGAGTTGATGCAAAAGTTTTTTCAGATAGACGTCATGCTAAAGACAAACGAGAAGGGTTTTTTGTGGTAGGATCTTCCTTGACAGTGGCTAGAGATATGTTTAAAAATAATGAAATAATTAACCCTAAAATGTAATCATGTACACTAAATTTATCCCACCATTTTTTTACTTCTTAATCACTTTTATGGTATAAAACCAGTCTTACCATTTTACCTTCTAAAATCCCTTGAAGCCATGGTCTTAACATATCAGGTTAGTGATAAAAATAAAATAATAAACCATTACCTCATCATTATTCTGCGCTAACATGGTGAAACCATGCATGGGAAAACCATCCCTTGATGAAAGACTCCTTGACTAAAGACACCCTTGTTGATGACACCCCTCTTGAAAACACCCTCACTAATGACCCTTCTGAGGAAGAATCTAGCCTATTAGAGAAAGGTGAATGGTCCCATACCCATTTATTATTTAAAATATTTTCCACTTTTTATATTTATCTCCTTGTAATTTCCATAATGAATTCTCCCATGTTTACACAAATAAAAAACCTAGATATATGGCCAATCCCTAGAAAGGGGAGGATAGCCATAAGAGTATGGAATTTAGCAGACGAGTGGATAACAACACTAAAAATAGAAATAAATTGGGTGTTTTATTGTATAAAATAGAAGGTATTTGGAGGGCCATTGCCTCACTCATAAAATATTGGAATGACCTTAAAATAGAAACTGTAGAGCTTAAGTAGGAATTAGATAAGGAAAAAAGACAAGAAAGTCCTTTTACTAGAGAAAGAAGGTAATGTTAGGTTAAGTCAAGAACTCAATAAAGACACTCATCCTTCCCTGAAGTCTAAAAGGAAAATCATAATATCCCAAATGAAGGCAAAACAAGCCCTTTTATAAGGACTTTCCAAACGTACCCAAGGAAGAACTAACCAAGAACTGTTGCTAGTGAAGACCAATGAAATAGATCAAGCCACTTCAAAGGAAAAATCTAATTCAAAGGAGGTCTAAAGTTCTTTCTTGTGTCTTTTATATTTTTTGTTTCATCTTAGTATATATTTCCTACTGGTAGGCATTATTTTTGTTGATGGCCTTCTATATAGCATCTCATGGGGCTTTATTCTTTGACTTTGGGTCTTATTTTGTATAAAATTATGGTTGTTAGAGCCTTGCAAAACCATATATATTTTACCTATCAAATAAATAATAATAATAAAACAAAATAATGTATATACTTAAATTCATATTACTTGAGTATGGTTTCAAATAAATTTTAAAAATTAAAAAAAAAATTATGGAAGGGAGGGGCACGACTATGCGGACCCTCATACTCCCCTCTTCTATTAAAGGAAGGGGAATAATGGGGTTTAGGATAACTTACCACCCTTTCCCCCATATCCTAACTTGATTGGACTTACATAGGTTGGCCGATGGCCCATAGACACAACTAAGGTCCTGTGTAACCCAAGTAGCCATGAATTTGTTTTCAAAAATATATAATTAATAAATATATATTATTATTAATAATAAAAATCTAGCCCCAAAGGTTAGCTCGAGTGGATATGATTAATGAATTTGATTACCTAGGTCTTGAGTTCAATCCCTATTGAGTACCTTATGACATGTCGAGGCATAGGGGCAAACCAGAATCTTCAGAAATTAGGAACAAGTCACCCTTCATTAATGGAGGGTCATTTTTGAATCCTCATATATCAAAATAAATAAATAAATAATTAAAAAAACCTCACACACACACACATTATGATATATTTGGTCTTCATCTTGAGCTCCACCTATAAAACTCATAATTTTCTAATCTTAAGAAAAAAAATGAATGATTGAAAGAAAATGAAGAAACAAAATAAAAGTTTTGAATTTCTTTCTTGCCATAAGAAATTTTATGGATTTTTGTTTGGAAACGTAGATCTTATGGATGAGATATACTCAATACAATGATGAATAATTATTCCATCACCACTTTATCCAAGTGAGAAATTTAATTTAAAATTTATTTTCTTTTAATAATTTTTTTTAACATCTAATCTTCCTTATTAAACCATTTGGTAATCTAAACTTCTCTAAAATTTACCATTTAACCTAGTTAATAATTTTTTAACCATTTTATTATTTGATTCCTAAAATATATCTTAGACATTTTACACATTAAATTTATCAAATTATAAAAATATAATTAAACAATTTATTTAAATGTTTTTCCAACCTAGTTGAAACCCCTTTGTGAATCAATTAAAAATAAATACATACACTAAGAGTTTACCAAAATTAAGGTTTCAATATAAATTTATTAGTTATAGAATTATCTAATAACTATTAAATGATTTTTAACCTCTTTAGTAACATTCTTTTGGGGGTCATTTCTAGAGGTACTTACTTTGTAGAAATAAAATTAACTCATATTTCTAACTATGAAGTCGATTTAGAATCCAAATAGTTCAAATACTTAGGAAAGGTATTTTTCAAATATGGAAGTTTCACACAAATTATAATAGTTTTAAATTAAGTTTAAAAGAATAAAATAAATATTATTATATTTATAATTTTTCCTAGAGTGATTCTAGAGCTAATTTATTTTAGAAATTTGAGGCAATTTTTTTAAGTAGTTAAAGTCACTATGGAATGGTAGACTAAATCATCTTTCTTGCAATAAAAATATTTTGTCATCTTAAGATTAATATTTATACCTTAGATAACCAATTTCTATGTAAATAAAAAATTATCTTCTTATGTCATATTTAAATTAGAACTACTTTTATACTTGATTATTAGTGTCAAAATTAATACGTTTTATCTCATTTGACAAGGTCTTTTGTCGTGATGGTTGTTTTAGTGCCTTTTGGTGTTTATAATTTGGGTTATGACTACCCTAAACTATTTTATACCTATTATATGTTTTTTTTTACCTTGGTTTGAATTTTGGCCCATAAATACATGTGTTTGTGTTTGGCTTTAATTACCATTGGGTAGATCTGGGATGGGGTCTACTTGAAGTTGATTTGTAGTTCACCTTTGGTATGCGTCTTGGTATTCACACTCGTTATTATATTTATTTATGCATGTAATTATCATATGTTAGGATGTACTTATAATTAATTAGTACTTAACTATATTAAACTTAATCATATGACTATACAAATTAAGGCCATATACCTTCATGTTAAATCTAACAATCATTTAAGAATGGGTGAACTACACCTAACCTTGATTACGTGTGTGATGGAATCACCATAGATATGTAGATAACTCAAGGAGTGGGTGTTAGCCTAGAATACCAACCCTTAGGATGCTTCTTTGTGTGGATGTTCTCAATTAACATGATAATGTTCTTGGAGAGCATGTTTAGATAACTAACATTTTAGGATTCCCTCCTAATGTGGGAAATTGAAAACTAAACTAAATGTATGATCCTTTAAAACAGGAAATTATAATTATATTTGACCATATATTCTTGGTACCTTGTACCTTATTATTTCGGATTAACCCTCTTACTTGAGTAAACAAATTATAAAACCACATTAAGACACAACCTCATTCTTATGTTTGAGTTTCACTTCCTATGGAAGCCTTGTGGTAAAAAATAGTTGAGTTGAATAAATTAAATTGTGTGTGTCACACAATAGTTTATCCACTAAGAAACTATATTTAATAATTAATCATCATTGAAGTGAATTAAAAAATTCATAAGTTTTGAGACAAATTTTTTGGACATGAAAAAATATTATTATTGTATAACAAAAAAATAGTTGTAAGAAATCAAATTACATATTTTTCAGCTAGGAGGAACCACCTTGTTGTCTTCACCACTTCTCTATTTAATGGTGAATTGAAATCCCACATACTTTGCCTCATATGTTGGATTGATTAACTTGCCTTAATTATTTATACTCTAAATTATATACATTTATTTATTTTTCATAGGTGAAATCTCTTCCACTTTGATGATCTTGATTAATTGTTTTGATCGTCACATTAGTAATAAAGACTTTTAGATTCCAATATATAAGCTAAGTGATATGGTACAAAAGAGGTTACTAAAAATAGTAGGCCACTACAAATAATAGGTTACTTAAAATACAAAATTACTAAAAAAAAATATAAAGTTATTAAAATAGAAGGTTACTAAATATATTAAGTTTTAAGTTGCTAAAAAATAGTATGTTTGAGTTAATTTTAGGATTATATTTTATTTTAATAAGAACTATAAAATAAAGTTAACTCTAGGATATATATTTTAATTTATTAGCTTTTTTTAGTTGTGCATGACAAAACTATATTTGAGTTGTGAATTATTAAAACAATTTATGTATTATTTGATAATAATAATGAATAATGAAGAATTATAATTATCTTTTGTTGTTTAATATTGCTTTTTATAATTTTATTCTATGTGTTTTGAAATTGTTGTGCCCTTGGGTTCATCATCTGGTATTAGAGTAAGGTTCAACTCTAGAAATTTAATTAAAGGTAATATTTTGAGTTATTTTTTCCTACATTTAAAATTTTATCCTAGAAAAATAATTATGTTTTTAATACCATGGGTATTTGAGAAGAAAGATGGCAAGAAGAGGAGGTTTTGCATAGATGAATACAAATCTAAAAGATTTATAGAGAGTGGAATAGTACATGAATTATGGAGTAGTAGATAATAAATAAGGAGAAAAAAATATTATTGAGGTTATCAAAGGAATGATGGACATGGTTGTGAGAATAAATATTTTTCAAGAGAAAGAGAAGTGAAAAATGGCATGGATCACACCATGTTATTGGAATAAAGAGGTAAAATGTTTCTTGGAGCAATAAGACCTTAGAAGTGATGGAATAATCTCTTACAGAATGAGAGTTTTATTATATTAATAAGAAATCAAATAAAAGTTTATTGACAATGGATTTCATGCAAGGATATGGTGTAGATGAATATGTTCAACATGTTTCAGAAACTACTCTCATAATACATGAAGATGAAAGTGAAGAGAATAATGAATAAAAAAATATGAATATAATAAACTAAAATTGATTAAAATATTGCTTTGTTTAAGGTTGATGATAGAGTGAAAGATATACATATAGATGGTTATATGCCTGAATAAAAAATTGAAGATGATGTTAGTTTGTAAGTTATTGCAGTTTTTTTTGACATGAAGCATAATAATATTAAAAGCTTGGAAGCGTGTGAGAATAATGTTGATTTCAGTGTTTATGATTCAATTGAGTAGATTACAAATGCAAGAAAGGTATAAATTATCTTTGAAATTATACATGAGCTTGTATAAGAATATACATGGTTTGATAAATAGATTAAAAAAATGAAAGCTATAATACTAACTTTGAATTAGGAGGTTCATAAATTTTCAACCAGAAGAAAATGATGTGGTATAAAAAAATAAGTTATTAAAAATAATTGATTATTAAAAAAAGAAGGTTACTAAATTAAAAAAGTACTAAAAATAAAAAGTTACTAAAAAAATGATGTTACTAAAAATAGTAAGTTTCATATAAAAAATAATAAGTTTTGAAAATTTCTAAAAATAAGATGTTCAAATAACTCTAAAATTATATTTTATTTTTAGTAGGAGCTAAAAATGTAAGTTGTGCTAAATCTAGGACAACTTTTTTCTTTTATTAGAATTTTTTAGTTGTGAATGATAACTTTGTCTTTAATTTGTATTTTATTAAAAGATTTTATTTTTTGAAAAGAGTAATGAATAATGAAGAATTATAATTCACTTTTATTTTTCAATATTATTTTATATTATTTTATTCTTTATGTTTTGGAATTATTACACTTTTGGATTCATCATCATATTAATATTTTGAATATTTGCACTTTATTTTTTTGACTCATGTTACTCTAAATTTTTTATAAAAAATATTTATCTTAACCTTAATAACTAATAATGTCTTTGAGCTTTATTGTCACTACTAATAATTAAATGCCTTAATAAAACATATTATAGTTCCTAATTACAATTGTTTTAACAAAATATTTAAGTTTATTTATAATTTAATTATTATATCAATAAAATTATTTATAAGTTTAATATTATCAAGCCCATATATCATCACCATTAAGTAAATGCACCTTCTTATTACAATTATCTTTATTGAAATAAATTATGTATTATTTACTTTCCTTGTATTACTTTCATTTAATTCCTAACAAAATCATGAAGTCAATCTTAGAGTATTCATTAGGCATGTCTTGGCCTTATTATGATTTCTTTAATATCTTAATGTAATAAGCATGAAGTATTGTGATTTAGGTTTCAAGTTATCTTAATTATTAACAAACTCTTGTTTTCAAAGATATTGTAGCCACATTCTTAATTCAACATACATTAGATTAAATAATTAATAATTTAAAGATTACTAAATTAAATAAACTTGTAAATTTACTTATATTCATTTGAATATCTTTTAATATTTTAATCATATTTATATTATTTTAAATAATTAATTGACATACGTTCATGTAATAATCAAGATATTTTATCATAAAAATCATATTCATATTATTAGTGAATTTACAAATTTAAATCATAACATTTTCATGTTCATAATTAACATTCAATATTAAAAACCCATTAATTATTCTAAGACACATTTATACCAATAATCAGTCAAGTTATTACAAATTATATCACTAAATAATATATGTAAGTCAATATAATGATTTAAAAATAACTACATATATAAAATAAATTAGTTACTGAAGTATTAAACGACCAAGACATTCTTCACATGCTTCCAGAGTAGACCACATCCTACAAAAAATTGTAATCAAGTTAAAAAAACCACAATTAAATCATAAATTTATCAAGTTGATGGAATCCATCAAATCCCAAGGTCATTCTTACTCTATGTGAGTTAATGAAACCACCACTAAATAATATTTTTATTCCAAGGATCATGAGATGAGTTTGAATACATACCCACTTGAATTGGATTAGGACTTAATATAGTTATTTTGAAGTTAATATTTATTAAGTCATATGGCTCTAATCTTAACTCAAATTTTTATTAACTATTAAATATATTTAGACACTTAAATTTAGTAAAATATTTGATTATGTAATTCTTTTCATGTGACCTTGACCTTTTATATAGATCCTTAGTTACAAATATAGATCTTATCAATGTATTTATTTTAGTCTCTTATATTCTTCCTTGGTCAATTGATTGTACAACCTCCTATTTTACTCTTTTTCAAATTTTATTTTCTCTATCACAAGGATCCTTGTCTTATTTTGATTATCTCTAAGATTTAATTAGCTTCAGGATGGCCATTTAGAAATCATAGAAACCTCGAAACATGTTTTATGAGTATGTTTGGGTCACATTTTTTTTTGGGGTTGAGGGGAGTTTATTTTTCACATTTAGATTTTATATGATCGGGTTTTTACATTCTAATATATTCCTAAATAAATACTGAGAACGTTATACGTACAATGACCTTGGAAGAATTTAAGGACAAGAATTTGATTATTAAAAAAAAAATTAAATATTATTTTACGTTATTTTTGGTTAAGTGAACCTAAAACTAGATAAATCTTTGAATTATTTAAATTATTTAATTTATTCAAATAAAATATTGATTTGAATGTAAAATTAAAATTTTTATTGTACAATTGTAATTACTACTTATAAAAATAATATAAGGGTTTTAGCTACTTAACATATTATTATTTTATGTAGGTATGAGATTGAATGTATGTGACAAAAATGACTAGAAAATACATTAGAAGTCACTCAATTCAGGAACAAGAGTGTCTATATCAATCTAGAGGATTCCATCAGGTTTAAAACACTATCATGTAATACAAGTATTTGTTATTTCAATATTTATCATTTGAATTTGTGTTTCATTTTTTAAAATAAAAATCCACTACACCTTCTCGAAATATGCCTTTTTGTGTGATATCAGGTGTTCTATATACATGAAAGTATATAAATTTTGTATCATTCACTTTGAAATCCTAGCTCTACTTTTGAAACTAGGTTTAGGATTGGAAAAGGGGGGAAAAGGTTGGTTGAGCTAACCTAAACCACTCTTAATGAATGGATGATTACTACATACATATTCAATACTCTGAAGAGAGATTTAAAACTACATGTGGTTCTCCTTGTTAGGAAATGAGGAGAGGAAAAGAGGAGAGGAAAGGCTAAAATAGTGAGGATTTCCCCTTTTCCCTTATACCTTACTTGAAAGGAAGTAGGCTCAACAAAAACTTCCCCAAGGTCTTTGTATACCAGATCATGAAGAACTAGATACCTCAGTTGACTGATGCAATTTGTTCTATAAAAGGGGAATATATAAATTATGCTTTGATATATGAAAAAGGAACTTAGTATAGGGAATGCTTAAATCATTTAAATTTCTCAATGAATTCATTACTGAACAAAATGTATCTTTAATGTAGTAGATTTAACAATGCTTTAGAGGAAACACGTGATAAACATACAATCCAAATGAAACTTGTAAACACAAAGTATAGATTAGCATGATCTACAATTAAGCTACCAAATTATAAATAAATATAAAAAATACAAAGGGATGGGATAAATATAAATGACCTAATATTGCATTATAGATTAATCTAGTTCACTTGATTATGGAAACCCCATGAAACCACTCTTCTATTTGACCAACATTCACATAGTCATGAATGAAGAGGGTGATAAAGTCTGAGGAAAGAACTTAATAATAAATAAAGAGGAACATAATCACCATATGAATTCAAAAATTATGAACATTAACCTCACAATCTATCAATTTAAAGATAGTGCATACAAGGAACAATGTTTGGGATTCACCCCTTTTGAGCTGAAACTGTAGAAATTATCTTTAGAATAATATAGCTCAAAAGAACAAAAAATAATTATGAAATAAAAATAGTAACAAAAATGGGTATGGTTATTTTATATATATATATATATATATATATATATATATATATATATATGTATGTATATATATACATATGTATATATATATATATATGTATATATATATATATATACATATATATATATATATACATATACATATATATATATATACATGTATATATATATATATATATATATATATACATATATATATATATACATATGTATGTATATATATATACACATGTATATATATATATATATATATATATATATATATATATATGTATGTATATATATATATATGTATATATATATATATGTATATATATAATATTAATGAATCATCCCTTTAAACTATGAAAAACTAATCTTATATAGGTACCTCGTTAAACAAGTCCCTTAGCTTAGCCCATAAATGGGTGGTTATGATAACAATGAGTTAGGTTCATAAGAGATCCACTCAAGTTATATTATTACCATGGAATAAGTGAGTGGGATCACTCTGATTGATTTTTTGTTGAATTTTAAGCAATATAATGTCATTTGGATCTTCCTTGGGATTGTTAGTTGCTCATGTTCTATGTATTCAGAGATTATGTTTTGCTAAGGTTAAATTTGTATTTTATGATTCCTTGTATGATCCTTATGCACATGGAATTATTTGGTCCAAGACACCACCTAGTTGCTTTGGTTGATATATCCTTTATTTGATGAGAAAATAATCATAACTTGAACACCTCAATCAGATTAAACCTATGCTCTAATTTCTAAGATTTAGTAGTTCTGACAGGATGAGACAAACATCGAATTCAAGCTCAAATTCTCGTCATGGAGGTCCAATGTATGATTCTTTGGAAGGACACTCTACATGTTCACTTTTTAATTCTTATGAAATTCAATGTGTCCATATGTATTAGGAACCTACGATGTGGTGACTTTTTATTAATTTACAACTTGGTTGAGGGTCTGAATCACCTTTTATTTTTTCATTGAATATGGTGTAATGAGATCTCACCATGTGATATGATATCATTCATCCATATATTTTTATTCATATCCTAATATTTCACACTCTAATTAATATGGATCCATAAGATGTTAACATGTGGATTCATCTTGGACACTTGGGACTCTATAGGTCCTGGCTAAATGTTCAATGTGTGCTAACAACTTTGGAGCCCTAAGATTTTGACACATGGAAACATCACAGAGATTTTATTGATATCTTATCCATATTAGTTCTTTAATCAACCCAGGGTCATAAATAATTGGGATGTATTCATGTGGTAGCATCCCATTCACTCGTAGAATCTACTACTTGTTAACAACACATTGATACCTAAGGGCCCAAGATATTAGGATTATGTCATGTGGCATGACCTTAAGTATCCAGAGGATTTAAGAGAGATTTCTTTATTTGAAGTTCCTTAGAGGAGTGGAGCCCATATATTTTGACATGTTGTAACTCCTAATTTAATCTAGGTATGCAACAAAGATCAATTAGTCATTATAATTTGAATAAAGGAGTAGTTGTTAGAACTCAAATTTTATGAAAAATAACCAAGACAGAAATTACCAAAAGAAAAGGGATAAAACCCATTCAAAATATTAATGAGTAAGAATAAAAAAGGAATGATATGATCATTTAGTCATTTTAATCCATAAAAAATATAAAATAGATTAGAACTAGAGGATAAATCTACCCAAACTGTAAAAAACCCATAGCAAAATTAGTCCAATTACAAATAAATTAACTAAGTCGAGGGATAGAACAAGATAAAGGACCTAGTTAATTATTTCAAGATAAGGTCCGTACCTAAGAAAATCAACATTTTTAGTTAAAATGAAATGCATTCTATATTTGATTGTTTTGAAGGGCCAGACGTCTATCAAATTTAGGCTCATGCAATATTGACATGGATGCCAACATGTTGTCTAGTTGGTGAGCTCATAGCACATGATAGCCAATCACTCATCTAAGGATTTATTGATCAGCCACATGTACTATTATTATTTGTGATATTTATGTTGTGATATATTGAAACTTATTAATCTATCACTTATCTAAGGCCTCATTAAATGATTGTAAATACATGAACCATCTTGAAGAGTTAGGAAATAATATCATGCCATGTGGCATGATCCTGGGCATCCAAGAACTTAACTATTGATCAATTATATATGAACTACCCCAAGGACCCAAAGAAATGAGATTACACCACATGGTATGATATATTGCATACAAAAGGTATTTTCATGCCTTAGAAGTCAAAAACTCATTGGGAAGTGAGATCATTTCATGCATCTTCATCCTAGGTGCCCAAAAGATATTTGAAGTGACTAAGTCTAATAATGCTTGGGGAAGTGAGTGAGCAACAACTGGTATTTCCTCACTTAGCTAGGGGTTCCCTAGAGATGGAACTGACCATTGGCTTGTAAAAGGGACAATAGTCGTTAGTGTTTTAATTTAAACTTTGATAAAAATGACTAAGTCAAAAAATGAATAAAAAAGTAACAACAATAGTATAAATGAATAAAGACAGGCACTTAGCCAAAATTGAAGTCAAATTCAATCCATTTTAAGAAAAATGACTAAGTTGTAAAATTAAACTACATAAACACTTAGTCATTTAAACATAATATGAACAAAAGAGACCACATAGAGATAAATGCATTAGATAAAATGGTTCCTTTTGCTTAAAACTCAAAGCCAATTTTATGTAATAGTCCCCAAAATAATTAAGTTTTAAAATCTATTCAGTGCAAATATTTAGTCAAATAACCTAAAAGGTGATAATATTAAATTGAATTACTAAAGGAAAATAATAATAAACTCTACAATAGTATGATAATCTAGATAAATTTGAGGCAAAATGGTAAGAAAACTTCAATACATCTTAGAATGTGTGATAAAACAAACCAAGACTTATCAAATTTAGGAAAATTTAGATAGTTGTTTTAATGAGGCCCTAATTGAACACTAATTTATACTAAGTACACATGATGGACATCTTAAGTTTAGAATTAGCCAAAACAATAAAACCAAAATAAAATTAAGGCTATAATTTTTGAAGGATTTTTTTTAATTAATCATTAAATAAATCAGGCCCAAACTTGATTGAATCATAAAACTAGACTTCTGAGTAAAAGAGGTTCCATGATTCCATGAATAAATTAGGACATGTTATACAAGAAAAAAAATTGTTGACTCTACTGGAAAATACTCCTGTGTATTCTAGAATATTGAAACACTACCTATAACCTATAATAGTTGGCTTCTCCCAATGTCTAGAACATGAAATAATTAATGCAAATATAATATGAGAAAGACTACATAACCCAAATTAGATAATCTTGTTGACTAGTGTGTGGTGTTTTATTCAATTTCTCCCTAAAATTTATAAGGACTAGGTGTTGTAGTTAGGATCATTAAGATAGTGAATTCTACCTTGGAACAAATACCTAGATATTGCTTCGTTGCTAGCCATTCAACCTATAACCTCGATGGAGTTGCCTTTGGTCCCTCAAAAACTTTATGCTATTAGTAGATAGGCATCCACAACCTTGGTAAAGGTTAATTGAAATACCAAACCATTATTTTTTGAATAGTATACTTTCTTTTCTTTTCTTTTACTCTTGCCTTTTCTTGAACACCTCAATCCTAAGTTGGAGAGCACCATGGTGAAAAAAAAACATAATTATAGATTTTTCAATTTTAGACCTTAGTTGTAATAGTTTCACCCTAGTAAATTAAAATATCATTAAATTTCATTTTATGAAAGGTTTTGAGAGAATATATTCAATATTTAGACAACCTATCCCAAACTTACCAAAACACAAATTAGTTTAGAACACACACAAATAGATAAAGATTTGAGAACTGAATTGAAAATAAGATACAATGCCATAATTTATTTAGAGTAATTAAGCACAAAAATTACATCTATGCCACTTGTAGGAATTTAAATCCTCATGATTTATTGATCAATATAGGAACCATAGGGAAAATAGTTAGAGTAGGCCTAATGATGAAAATAGAAAGACATAACAAGAGAGCAAACCAAAATAAAACAACATGACAAAAAAAGGAAGGGAAAATAAGGAATAAAAATGGAAATTATTTATATGAATATTAAAAACCAATTCAATATTGGAATTAGTGTTTTAGGAATTATTTATTGATAGGAAATGAAACGTCCTCACTAGTCAGAATCCTTAGGTGGAAAACATTTTTGCCCAAAATTTTAGAGATTTGGAAGGGTCCTAGCCAAAGGGCATCAAATTTTCCATGTTGACCCTCATTTTTATGAGCCTTGTATTAAATAAGGAGTAAATTGTGTAGGGGTGGAATCCAAGAACAAACACACTGTTCTGATTCCTCGTGTTAGGATCTTGCTCCTCAGAAAGAGCATAGTATGATTACCAAATATAAGCAATTGAATATGCGGAAATAACCAGAAACACAAGTAACTAGAATTCACCAATAGCACAAAATATGAGAGACAATACACTATATTGTATTAATACTTTACAGAAAAGAATACTACAAAGAGCCGCCACACTCTTCCACCTTACAGAGGTTTCCCACACCTCAAGTGTACAGTAATTCTTCTTCACAACACTCTCCTACACAAAAAATGGTCCCAACAACCAACTCACACACAGAATTGGTGTTCACCTCACCAACCAGTCAGTAATAACCCTGCCGGTACACCAAGCACTCTATAGCACTTCAAGTTGATCTCCCATGAACCTGCAACCTGCAATTCAACAGACCAAACTTACATGTAGATCCCCTATGAGCTTGTAACAACCTGAAACTCAATGATCTTACAACTAGAAGGAACTCTTCCTTTCTATCTCATCCTTATACAATACATGCCAATGGGTCTATAAATAGATCCCTAACTTAAACAATAACTTAGACTCTTAATTTAGACAGTTATCCTCGCAGCTCAAGACTCTAACTGGTCTTAACATGCAAACTCTTCGTTCACATAACTAACTGTTCGTGCAACGAACAGTTATGGAACACACAGGTGACCGATGCCGGTCCCTGCTTGCCTGGTTCTGCCGATGTTGGCTGACTTCCTACCGTCGTCGGTGGCATTCTGCACTGGTCACGACCGATGTCGGTCCTGCTGCCGACGCCGGTGCTCCTGGATCTCAACAACCTTCTATTCCTTCAGTTTGTAAAGAGTTGAAGCTTTTAGCTCCACAACCTAACAATCTCCCACTTGGAGATAAACAACTGCAACCTGTACCTATACCTGTACTCCATCTAGTTTGTTTCCTTGGCTTTTTATCCCTCCTCAAGATCACTCTTGAAGACCAACCACCACAAATCCTGTAGTGCAAAACCTATCATCCAAATTACCTGCCACATCCGCATCTACAACCATGTAGAAAAAGAACTTGACCCTGCATAGCATGTGCACCTGCTGCTGGTCCCACTGAACTGCCCTTAAGTATTACTTTCCCGGATTGACTCCAAACTTGTGACAACTCCCACTGCTTGGGAAAACTCAGGTTTAGTACATACCATGCACTTAACCTCATTATGTGAATCAAGACACCTATTCTGTGAACTGTCTAACCATCGGCGTGCTAACCGATCTCACACAATCATCCTGAAACAAAGTCAAAAAGACCTCCATGTCTCTAGAACACACTCATGCCAAAGAATCTTGCTGCTCCCAGATTCTCCATGACACACACCTGAACTAGCTTTACCTTTAGTTCAGCACTACCTGTATATGTAACACTGCAACAAGCACATCATACAGAAATAGGATAATGTAGCTAATATTATCCAACCTGGTAAAGAGAAACACAATGATCAAACCTCCATTGCCCTGTAGCTAATACAAGACCATATACCCTGATCTTCCATCTCACGTATCCATTTCCACTCTTCTTCATCCTGAACATCCATTCGTCTCTCAGTGCTTTCTTCCAGCTGGCAACTCTACCCAAAACACCTGTTTGGTTCTCCTCCAAGGAATCACATCCTCATCCATGCCAAGCTCCCACTGTTTCCTGGATCTACCTGTTCTGCTTCTTTAACAACTTCCTATTTCTATACCATAAGTGAGCAACAAGTAGTGTAAAGAAGGGAAATGACAAATTTAAGAGCTTACTTACACCTTCAGTCCTCGATATGGGCGCTTGAGACTCCATGACAGCTGGTTGTCCACCCAAAATTCATCTCAGTGACCGATGCCGGTCACATCTTAGTCTGCAGCCGACCGATGTCGGTTCCCTGCGACTGCCACCTTGTCGAAGTCAGTTTCCCCTAGCTAACACCGGTCATTATCTACCCGAGTCACCGACGTTGGGCTGCACATAGCCGACATCAGTCCTTGTCTAGACACCGACGTCGATTTTCATGCCGACGTCGGTCTCTGAGTTTTTCTAGTGAGACCTAACTTTTTCCCGCGAGCTCCTTTTGGATCAAACCCTTGTCCAAATCACCCTTGCTCTGCTCAAAATTCCTCTGCATCTTGTGCTGAACTCTATCTATCACCTTCTCCTTGAAAACCAAGGCTTTCCTGTTCTTGTCACTAACATCGGATTCCTCAAGAAATGTCACCTTCTTCTTCTGCATACAGAAACCACGATCTATGCCTTCCAAATACGAAAGCATACTCTTTGACTCAAGAACAAGCATCTCCTTCTTATCTATGTGACCAAACCTATTAAGCCACATCTCTGAATCTACAACTGAAGTAGATAACCCAGAAAGAGAATCAATAATACAAGTAGATAGATAAAGCGTACCTACTTTCTTACCTCTAGCTACAACACGTGTACCCTTGGTAACCTTCCAAGAGTCTGCTGTGAGAGTTACTGTGCAACCCTCATCACCCAAACTTCTAACAAAAATCAAATTTTGCTTCAGAACTGGGACATGCATGACCTCCTTTAACACCCATGTGTCACCTATCTGCAATTTCAGCTTCACTTTTCCTTTGCCAACAATCTGACAAGGCTTACCATCCCCTACACAAATTTCTCCAAAGTCTCCCTGGACATACTCATGAAAAAATTCCCTATGTGGGGATGCATGAAAAGAGGCACCAGAATCTAAAACCCAAGATTCTACTTTATCCAAAGAACATACCAGAGCATCCTGTGTAATGTAATCCGCAACATCTGCTTCTTCTCCATGTCCTTCATGCTGATCTTCACCCGATCTGCAATCTCTCTTTAAGTGCCCTTGCTTTCCACATTTCCAGCAGGTTATTTTGCCATACCTGGACTTGGATCTTCTGCCTATCTTCGACCTTGATCTCCCACGCTCTATCTTCTCTCTTGGCCTTCCTCTGCCTTCAACACTCAAAGCATCTCCTGATGATTCACCTGTGCTTTTCCTGCGTATCTCTTCATTCAAGATCACACTCACAACATCATCCACTTTTAAGACTTTTGAAGGAGACACAGTATTAGAAACTGCCATTACCGAACCTTCCCAACTTTCAGGTAATGAACACAAGATTAAGAGAGCTCTAATTTCATCATCAAATACAATATTGACTAAACTTAACTGGTTTACCAAACCATGGAAATCACTAAGATGGCTATGAACAGATCCACCTTCCAACATTTTCAAATTAAATAAACGCTTCATAAGAAATACCTTATTAGAAGCTGAGGGTTTTTCATACAAATTTGCCAAAGATTCCATCAACTCCATCGTTGTCTTACACTGTGATAAGCTGGAAATCATAGATGATGCAAGACTCAATCTAATAGATTCCAGAGCCTTCCGACCAAGAACCTCCCATTCTTCATCCTTCATATCCGAGGGTTTGCTATTAACCCCACCCAACGGTAAGTACAAATATTTCTGATACAGATAGTCCTCAATCTACATCCTCCATAATTGGTAGTTCTTGCCATTAAACTTTTCCATTCGTAGCTTACTGTCTTCTGCCATTGCTCAACTCCCACTCAAACAGAAACCCTGTGAGTAACCTGTAATCAAAACACACTACCCAGATCTAAACCAATCTGTTAGTATCCCAACCAAGAGCTCTGATACCAGTTGTAGGGGTGGAATCCAAGAATAAACACACTGTTCTGATTCCTCGTGTTAGGATCTTGCTCCTCAGAAAGAGCACAGTATGATTACCAAATATAAGCAATTGAATATGCGGAAATAACCAGAAACACAAGTAACTAGAATTCACCAATAACACATAATATGAGAGACAATACACTATATTATATTAATACTTTACAGAAAAGAATACTACAAAGAGCCGCCACACTCTTCCACCTTATAGAGGTTTCCCACACCTCAAGTGTATAGTAATTCTTCTTCACAACACTCTCCTACATAAAAAATGGTCCCAACAACCAACTCACACACAGAATTGGTGTTCACCTCACCAACCAGTCAGTAATAACCCTGCCGGTACACCAAGCACTCTATAACACTTCAAGTTGATCTCCCATGAACCTGCAACCTACAATTCAATAGACCAAACTTACATGTAGATCCCCTATGAGCTTGCAACAACCTGCAACTCAATGATCTTACAACTAGAAGGAACTCTTCCTTTCTATCTCATCCTTATACAATACATGCCAATGGGTCTATAAATAGATCCCTAACTTAAACAATAACTTATACTCTTAATTTAGACAATTATCCTCGTAGCTCAAGACTCTAACTGGTCTTAACATGCAAACTCTTCGTTCACATAACTAACTATCCATGCAATGAACAGTTCTGGAACACACAGGCGACCGACGCCGGTCCCTGCTTGCCTAGTTCTACCGACGTCGGCCGACTTCCTACCATCACCGGTGGCATTCTGCACTGGTCACGACCGACGTCGGTCCTGCTGCTGACGCCGGTGCTCCTGGATCTCAGCAACCTTCTGTTCCTTCAGTTTGCAAAGAGTTGAAGCTTTTAGCTCCACAACCTAACAAATTGGAGATATTAAAGGCTTTTATTTTGGATCATTTTTAAATCCAACATTTGACAACTCCTTGATACCACCTAAAGTGCAACAAGGCTACATCATGCTTTTATTCTAGTTGTATTAGGTTTAGGAGGTGAGCCTCTATCTTATTATCATTCCCAAGGTAGTATTAATGAAAAATAAGGTCAATATTCTAAGTTTTATAGGGAATATCAAGTATTGGCCATATATTAGATGATATGGGTAAATACCTAGAGAATACTTGATTCTAGTTTTATCAAACCATAATGCAAAATTTATAACATTGTGCTAGTCTCTAGAATTATTCTCTAAGACTTTGTTGATCACATCTAGTAATGTTTTATTCATTAATTTAGCTATCCCATTACCTTATGGATATTATTTAATGAAAAATTAAGGATTTTATGGTTTCCATAAGCCCACTAAGTAATTTGTAGTGAGGAAAAACTAAGATCATTGTCACATGCTAGAAAAAATGGCATACCAAACTTGGTGACGATGTGGTCCTCAAGGAATTTGATCACCACTTCAATTTTAAAATTATTTAATGCTTTGGATTTATTAAAACATTTGTAATAATAATTTTTAGTGAGGATAAACATGTGTATAATGGAGGAATTAGAATTGATTCTACCCATGAATTTGAGTCCTCACTTTGTAAATAGGCATTCTTTAATAACTGATTATAGTGGCATGAATGGAGTGTATTCTCTATGTGCATCTACTTGAAAAATGTGATCCTCTCACATGAGGATGTGTGTCCTTGATAATATGATGCTAGTAATAGATTGCTCTAATTAATTGGTGAGTTATGTACCCTTGAACTGTGGATAGTCTCATATTTCCCATGGAAATCACTGAGTAATCCAAGCACTTCTTCCCTATTTAGTAATCTCAAAAATATGCCTTTGTGGTTACTTATTTATAATACACATAATTTTGTCATAAATATATTGATTTTATGCATAGTACTCTCCTCTACGAGGAGATAAAGTGACTTTGGCATTCATTTTTGAATAAATAATAGACAACTTCATGGTCCCAGTCATTGTTGTAATGTTTTATATTGTATATTATTGGTAGGTAATATGTGGATCCACTTAGGCCAAAGTATTTTTGATCCCCTAAAATCTAAAAATATTCATTATCTATATCTCTAGATCAAATTATTAAAGGATGATCGTCTACTTCCAATATCACACACCTAGCCCATTCTACATCAACATTGCCTTAATAGCCATATCAAGCACAATGGTAAATACTTTATTGTGTAGGATGTAATGTCTAAATGTTTTGACAACTTCGATCAAGTTAAAAGACTACTTGTCAATGGTTGAGTATCTAAGCTCAACATTTTTTGGTGGGTAACTCATAAATGAGACAATTCTCTCATCCCTAGCCTCTTTTCTTTGCATTAAAACACCAACACTTGAGTGCTTTGAAGTGAATGAATAGATGTATAAGTGTTGCATGTATTTGAGACTAATAAGCATTGATGTGTTTATAATTAACATATTTATTTGAATAAAATACTCTTGTGCTTCATTCATACATTCAATCTTGGCATCCTTATTTATCATATTATTTAACGATTGGACTATCTTTGTGAATCTTGAGATGAACTTCCTTACGAAATTGATTTTGTTGAAGAATGACTTCAGCTCTTTTCTACTACTAGGTAATGGGATTTTTAGAATTTCCTTGAAACTTTATAGATCTATCAAAATACCTCATTTAGAGATGATGTGAACCAATAATTTACCCTTTTTAATACCAAATATACGTTTCTTTAGGTTTAAGGATATTCCATGGTCTCTGCAACTCTATAATACTACTCTCAAATATTTTACATGGTCTTATCTATCCTTGGAAAGGATAATTAGTTCATCCATGTATATGACTATGAATATAACAATAAGTTCCTTAAATTCAATAGCCATGACCTTTTATAAGGTATCGCCCACATTTATTAAGTGAAATGGCATCTTTTTATATGTGAACATATCCCACTTAGTTGTAAACATTGTCTTTATCATGTCATAATTGATCATTACTTATATCTATCAAAAAATGACATCATTTGAGAGTTGTTCACTATCTGGTGATAGCCACTTTTTAAGTCTATCTTAGAAAAGTACCTTGCACCACTTAAACAATTTATGAGATCATCAATTCTAAGTAATGGAAATATATACCCGATAGTAATATTTTGTATAGATCTAGAATCTATTTACATTATCCATCTTCCATCCTTTTTAAGGGTTGTGACTATTAAAAAAATACAAGGACTTAAGCTTTCTCTAATGAAGCCTTTATCTAACAACTCCTGCACTTGCATTTTTATCTCCTCCTCTTTTGGTGTCATATTATAAGTTTCCTTGTTTAGTAGATTATCTACTAGAATAAATTCTATATGGCAATGAATGCTTATCATTGGAGGTAGTTTATTAGTTAAATCATCCAAAACTATATCAACAAACTCACTTAACAAATTTTGAATCTTGAGAGGCACATCAGTCAGTTTAATGTTTTAATATCTATTTTAGGTTTTCCAAATAATGAATAAATTACATATTTTTATTTAATCAGGTGAAATAACTCTTTCCCACTTGTTAACAAAACCTTAGAACTATTTTATGCTACTAGATTTCCCTATTTTAATGGTATGAGTGTGTACTTCTTTCCATCTTTTTCAAAAGTTTAAGTTTGTCTTCTCCCATCATGTATGGATCTCTTATCAAATTGTCAAGGTATAACCTATAGGACATGGAAAACATCCATGGGAAAGATATCATATAAAACCTCATCCTTATATCTTCCTATTTGAAATTCCACTTTGCATTTCTCATTTACCAAGACATGGTGTCATTTTTTCAGCCATGATAGCTTGTAAGGAGTGGTGTGTGTTAAATTTTTCAATCCTAACTCATCAAAAATTTATGAAGATACTATATTATTCATACTACCATTATATACAATTACCTTTTAGCACATAACTTTAGAATTATAAGTGGTTATAAAAAATGTTTTCCTCTATGTTGGTTCCTTGATCTCCTTGTTGAGTTTGAGAAATAACCTCTTCATAAGCAAACACTCTCCTAATTTAGGTGCATCATCATGAAAAGGTGATCCCAAACTATCTTATTTATATTGAACAACTTGATTGCTACCTTAAATTCTTTCATGTATTGTTTATGGATTTTCAAGGCATTCATATGATCTATGTCCAACATACTTATTACACTTAAATCACTTTCCATAAAAGCCTCTTCCTTTGACTCTTTTGTATGGTATGATACCTCTAAGATAATAAATACCTATTTTAGATTGACTTTGACTTTTTAAAATATTTTCTTCTTCATCATGGACTTGCAACTGACTCGTACCATTATGCTATTTGCTACCTCTAAAAGCTCTTCCTCTACCCCTTCAATGTTGAGTCTTTTTTATAGATATTTTCTCCTTTGGTTTAAGGGAAAACATATGATTCCTCCATTTATCTTGGTGATATAATAATAATTTCATCTTAGATGTTGAATTTTAATCCATTGATGTATCTAACCACATTTTCCACATCTTCGTCTATGTGATTTGCCCTGATTGTTAATTTATAGAAATCCTATGTATAATATTTCATTGTCATGTCCTTTTGTTATAGGTTTTAAATATTCTTGAATACATTAGTATGGTAATATTTTGGCATGAATTTTACTTTCAATTTGGATACCATTCTATCCCAACTCTTGATCTTCTCTTTGTTTATTTTGTTTCTTTTCTCTTGGACACTATCCCAACAAAGAGATGCATGTCCCTTATACTTTGTACAAACAAATTTAACCTTATTATATTAATTAAAATTAAAAATAATTATCCATTATATTTATCCAATATATTAATTATTTAACATTTATGATACCTTCATATTCTAATTTGGGCTTTGATCCTATTCATATGATTGCTTTCAGGGGTCTTTCTTCTATTCTCTCTTTATATTCTTCTTTTGTAAATTATTTTGGTTCTTCCTCTCATTCACTCACATAACCTACCATAAAAAATCTTATTTATGTGACTTATATTTACTCCAAACATGTCTTCAATTTTCTTATCTCCTCTATCAAAACATCTCTTGATTGTCTTGTTTGACCTACTCTAACACCACCTTTGGTTGCCCCTCTAAATGTCATTCTTGCACTTCCTTGCAAGTTTATTTTTAAAAAACTTTTACTAACTTATATAAATGTGATATTTATCCTTAATTAAAATTTAATTACAACCCAAAACTACTCTAATACCAAAAATTATGGTGATTGGGTAAATGAAGAATCAAATTTGTAATTTTGCTTATAACAAAGACTAGGCCTACAAGCCTTCTTGACCTTGTTTATGGTAATTTGAGATTAAAAAAGGAATATTATTCCTATAAAAACCTTTATAAAATTTAATTAATTTTATATCAACCCTTTTGTTGATATTTACCTTTGTCTTAGTTTGAAAATTCAAAATATGTAAAAATAGGGTTTTCTAATCTTTACGATTAGGCTTATTGACTAAGAATCAGTATTATATTATTTTTTAGGTTCCAAAAAAATATTAAAACCACTTTAATAATTTAAAAATAATATATTTAAACTATCTACAAAGTTTCAAAAAATTTCAAGGGTTAAATTTCAAGTTATAGGGATTTTTATTCTTCAAGCCCTTGTAGGCCAGTACATAGGCCTCAAACATTCAAAAAGATATAATTTGAATTTGGTGAAATATTTTAAAATTATTTATATTTTATATGGTATTAACCACCATTATATACCCTTAAATATAATTTTATACTTTTAAAAATCTAAAAACTTGAATAAAATATTTTTTTTATGACTGTACTTGCATATTTCTAGATTACAAGAAACATGTAGTTATTTTTAAGCCTACATTATGAATAAAAGAGGTTCAAAATAAGTAATTAGGGTTAAAAAAAAATATAATTCAATTATAATAATAAAAAAATAATATATTTAAATATTAATTGAATAAGATGGTCTTTTATTGTGTTTTGAATGCAAGCTTTATATAATCCTATTTTGACAGCCTTATCTTGACAAAATTCTTCTTCTTTTTAAAAATATTGATGATTATTATTTTTATTTATTTTATTATATATATATTTTAATTATTATCAAATGTGATTGTAAACCTCCTTCTCTCCTCCTAATTCCAAAACTCCTAAAATTATGCAAACTACCTAACTCACAATCTCAACACAAGCTTTTATACTCAATTGAGTTTTACATGGATAGTCATGAGTTAAGTCATTAGGATTATTAAAAACATGTAATAATTTATTAATTTAACCCTTAAAATAATTATCATAACCTTTTAAAGAATTATAAAATGAGAAAAGATCCAAAAATAATTAAAACAAGCTTGAAAATTCAAATTCCCAAATTTGACAGAAAAACCAGAAATAGTCTAAAATGACCAAGAGAAGATAGAAGAAGCATGGGAAATTATTATTATTACATAAAAATTATTATATATACATATAAAATACCATAAAAAACATAATTTAACTACGACATACATGCACCTTCATCATATTTATTATTATTATTATTATTGAAATATTTATTTATTGCCATTTAACATTTGATTTAATTATCATGTTATTTTATGGTGGGGATTTTATTTCTTTGTTTGAATGTTGGTTTTTTGAATGTTGTGATGTGAATATTTTACACCTATTATATATATTTTGGATAAGAATTTTCTTTGAATATAATTAGATGGTGTGATGAGCTAACTAACAAGGTCAAGTCTTGAGCCATCTTCCTACCCACTAAATATGATGGTTTCACACAGGATTTAGATAAAAGAATTATTATCCTAATTTTGGGAAGTCTAATTAGAATTATTATTGAAATTTATAAGGAGGTTATGTTCTCTTATACTTTAATTGGCTACATCATTTGTTTCATTATTTCTTGGGAGGTACAATGAGGTTATGGGTACTTCTACTTGACTTGGGTATAGTTTTTTCTTCATTATTTATTGAGAGGTATAAGTAGGTTATTTTTAGAGCACAATGATTACTTGACTATTTTAACATTGATATTGATCTATTTAGATAGAAATTGATATTATTACTCAATATTGATTAGTATTATTCTATGTTGTTCTGCCATGATTTGACACTCATTTTTCATCTTGTATGTTCACCATGGGATGCCATATAATTTATTTTATACGATCTTAAAAAATATTAATAATTATACACATAATATTTTATAGGTTTTTAAATCAACATTAGATGATATCAATTAGTTTTTGATAGATAATGGTTATCAGTATTGGTCATTATTGCTCAATATAGTTTGGCCGTAAAATAGTATTGATATCAACAAGTGCACTCTCTCCATGGTACATTACATATCTTAGTCACTATATTATCACAACATAATATTATTACTATTGTACATGATACTTATCAAATTTATGCAATAACAAAATGTCCTCGGGTTTTAATTGGTTATGATAGTTTTGGATGACATTATAGTGTGTGACACTTTGGAAAATTACCTAAAATAAATTGATATTAATTATTAACATGATTTTTTTTAATTCACAAGAAAATCAAATTTCACAAAAATAAAAGATGTTAATAAATCTAAAACTTGAAAAAGATAAAGCCTTGAGAATAATCTAACTGGCATAAGGAAATTAATAATCTATAACTAAATTCATGGTTTTTTAAAAGTAAATTTAAAAATTATTGTTGTATTATGTTGGATTAAGTTGCATTTTTTGTAACATGTTATAATTTTAGAAGTGTGTGGTTTTTGAACCCCTTATGTTGTTTAAAATAAAATCAACAAGATTATTCCAAGCCCGAGATTTGAAGCATTAAGAATAAAAGCATCATAATAAGAGTTGAAAGAGTTGTAAATATTATATGAAAAGACAAAGAAAAAATCATATAATATCTAAAAAATAACTTGCTTATTAAAAAAGAGAGGTCTTGCATAAATAGAAAAGGAAAGATAAGAATCAAGACAAGCTAACTAATGTAGGATAAATACACAAAAGGGTAAACTAGGAAATAGAACTTAGCAATGAGAACCTACTCTAACACCCACTCTCAAGTGAAGCTATGGGATAACATAAACAAAAACCAAAGTGGCATATCCATAGTATAAATCCTAACAATAAGCATAATTAGGAACTCATGTATAATATATATCCATGAAATGAATAAGGAAGATGTCATCTTTAACACCTCCCAATGAGAAATTATGAACCCCAAAGCATGCCACACAACTCAATGAAATGAGGTGATGCAAAATGCTTCATAAAGATGTCAAAAACCTGCTACTGAGTCAAAATGTACTCTAGACAAAGAACTTCATCCTAAATGTGATAACAAATGAAGTGCATGTATATATTAATGTGCTTGGTCCATTAGTGCTCAACTAGGTTGAAATAAATGTGAATTATACTCTAGTTGTCAAACCAAAGTATAGTAGGTGAATCTTGTGTGAATCCAAACTCTGTGAATAACTAATGAAGCCAAATAAATTGTTGACAATTTTTAACTTCTACCATGTACTTAACCTTTGTAAATGAAATTGTAATAGCCTATTTCTTCTTACATACCCAATAATTGGAGAAGAACCAAGAAAAAATATGAAGCCAAAAGTGGAATGATTATCATCAAGAGAATCTACCTAATCTGAATTAGTGTACCCAATCAACTGAGTAGAACCCATGGTGTAGTGTAATCCAAAGTGGAAGTGACTTGTATATTTCTAAAAATCCTCTTAGTATCCTGCTAATGACTATCATGAGGAACATGTACAAATAAAGATACAATCCTAATTGAAAATTAAAAATTAAGGTAAGTATGGATAAAGTACATAAGAATTCCAATCATCTGCCAATATAGGATAATAAAGATGAGTAGTATAGATGGAAGTGGGAATGACTCCAGTCTAGAAAGGAAAGGAACTTGGATTTAATCAACCATGCTAAAATAGTGAAGAATATAATGCGTGTATTTTTGTTGACTCAAATGAATCCCTGAATCTGACTGAGAAATCTACATACCAAGGAAAAATTACAAAATACCAAGATCTATCATATCAAAATATGATGAAAGAGTTTGTTGAATATCCTAAATCTAAGAACACGAGCTACTTTTAAGAATCAGATAGTCAACATACAAGACCAATATAATAATATCCTCTCCAAGATGTTGGAAATATACTATGGGATCTAAGTGGTAGTAAACAAAGCCAGTAGAGAGAAGAAAATAATCCATTTTTTTATACTAGGCCCAAGGGGCTTGTTTGAGACCGTATAGAGACCTCCAAAGTTGAAAAACAATAGAAGAATCATGAAAAAATATAATAGGTTACTCCATGTAAATTTCCTCCTAAAAATCTCCATGTAAAAAGGCACTCTTAACCTCTATTTGGTATACTAGTAAACCCTATGATGCAATACAATAAATTACAAGGCACACTGAATCCATCCTATAAATGTGTGCAAAAGTCTCTAAGTAATCAATACCTTTAAATTGTGAGAAACCCTTTATAACAAAGTGTGACTTATACTTATCAATGCACCCATCAACTACATACTTGGTGTGGTATATCCATTTGCACCTAACCAACTTTTTTCCCTTAGGAAGTGACTAAATCCAAGTATGATTATTCATCAAAGAAGAATACTCATCTATCATCACATCATCCCACTCCTTTATCCCATGATCCTATGAAAAATATTGTGTATCTCCAAAAAATGCGTAACATAAAAGTCTAAAACCTATAAAATGTGCATGATGGTGTCTAATGGGTATAAGATATGTATAAAAGATGTTGCCTTGAAACTATAGTATGATCCCACATAGGCATAGTGACAATATCAATAGGAATAGGATCCCCAACATCCATAACCTCTTTAGTGGCCTCCTAAACTAGTTATCCAAGGAATTTATCCTCAATATGAAGTGAGGAATCATCAAAGGAAGAAGGCATGGAAGAAGATGAAGAATCATGAGAAGTAAAGCACTCATCAAATTGAACATGTGTTCAAAAAATAACATCATGAGTATCAAGATCCAAAATATGATAAACTCTCATATCCTCATAATACCCTACAAAGATAAAAGGTTTGCTCTTCTTATCCAAGGCTTTCCTTTTCTTCTTTGGTATAAAAGCCTAAGCATGGCTCCCAAAGATTTTGAAAAGTGAGATGTCAAGCTTAGTTCCATACCAAGCCTCCTCTAGATTCAAATTCTCGAGTGATCTATGTGGTGTACAATTTTTAATGTAATTCATACAATTAACTACTTCTACCCAATAGATGGGGGGTAAATCCCATGAACACATCATGTAGTTAGCCATCTCTTTCAAAGTTTGGTTCTTGATTTGTGATAATCCATTCTATTATGGAGTATTTAGAATAGCATGTTGATGAATAATACCATGAGTCACCAAAAAATTAGATAACTCTCTACTGAAGTACTCCCCCCATTATTAGTATGAAGCTTCTTTATGTAACTAGAAGATTATTTCTTGACCAAAGACTTAAAGACTTTAAAGTGTGAAAAAACATTAGTCTTATACTTGATAAAATAAACCCAAGTATGCCTTGAGAAATTATCAATAAAAATTAAGTGCATACTTAGCTCCATTGAAATAAGGAGTAGAAAATACTATCAAATCATATGCACAATCTCAAGTGGTGAAGAATTTCTCTTGTATATACCCTTAGGAAATAGATCTTGGTGTTATTTCCCTAATGCACAACTAGGGAAACTCCATCAATACATGAAACTATAATAATACCATCAACCATACCATGAGTGATCAACTCCTTCAAATATATGTAATTTAAGATGTTCAAATATCTCATGCCAAAGCTTACTCTCATAATTTACATGAGAAACCAAACATGTCCCTATAGGAGAAGTGCTATCAAAGTAATAGAGTTGATAACTATGATCAATAATAATACCTAAAGTAATAAATGTATGAAGCTCTAAAAATTCTCAAAATTTATCCCCCTATGGGGTGAAAGTCATTGTCTTTCCCTAACTAGAATGAAAAATATGATATATAAAAATCAAATTTATAGTAATGTCAGGAACACATATTTAATTAATGATGTGATCACCATTAAGTTGTATGTCACCCTTTCCTTTAACAAAAATAAAAGAGGAATTTCTAACTTCAATGTTGGAATTAGATCTCAAACAAAGAGATAAAAAATATTCTTTAAAGAATTTATATGGTGAGAAGCACTAGAATCTATAATCCAGCTATTTGATATAGGTGACTAAGATCTCTCAAAAACATTAAGTGGTTTTCCATGTTTATTGTAAGGAGGTGGAGTGGAGATATAAATATTGTGTTTTCTAACTGTATCCTCCAAGGCTTGAATTATATTAAAACACATAGATTATTTATGAATAGCCCCCTCATAAAAGGAGCATGACCATCTAGACTTATTCTTGCATTTAGAAGACTCTTTGGGTTTATAATTATTGGGTTTAGGGGCACTTTGTGATGGAGGAGTGTTCTTAGATTTACTCTTTGATTTTCCATTGCCTTTAGGATTAAATGTTACTAGTGATTTTTGAGAGGTGTAAGACTCAATAATAGACAATTGAGATTCTTCCCTAGTAAGTCTTTCACAAAATAACTCTAGGTTAATCTTTTAGAATGTGACATATAAGGCATCCATGCTAGAGAAAAAGGTAGAAAAAAATATTTGGAATGGTCCTTTCAACTTGGAGGGAATTAGATAAACACATTCTTCATCTTTATTACCTCATCCAATCCCCTTAAATTATATCAAGTGCTTGAAATTAGTAAGATAATATATAATAGATAGGAAATCTTTAGGATTGAGATATGTAATCTCAACTTCAAGCTGCATGGCTCTCATGTGATCTAACTTCCTAAATAAACACTTTATTTTAGCCCATATTTTGAAAGGAGAGTCATAGCCACCCAAATAAAACAAATCATTATCACTCATATGAGTCCCTATCAAACCCATACACTCATCAAATTTGCATTGGTGCTGAATTTTTTCATATTCTTTAGTGAACTGTAGTTAACCTTCAATCATTAGGGCTCATAATCCTTTCCGTTTAATGATTATTTCCATTCTAAGTCTTCATATATGATAATTATGTATATTTAAAATCTCACAATTATCTAAACCTGAATAATAATCAATTTTAGTAAATCACCAAAGAGAAAAAGAATGCAAAAAAGGTGCATAAATTGTCACCGAGATAACCTCCCAAAAGATTTGTATTGAGCCCCCCAATTTGTCACTTTATAAGAATAGTTAATTTTTTTAAAAAATACATCAATGTATGTATAATTAAAAAATATAAATTTTTTAAAAATATGGAAATCAATTTTGAGTTACAATTCAAAAGTTATGGGCTTTACAAATTTTTTGTTAATAGGTCAAAATAATAAGAATTACACCAAAGTTAAATGCACTAAAGACCAAACAAAAATAATTTAACACTTAAAAAAAATGTGGTTAGTGGTATTTGATCCCATTACCTCCCATGTAACAATGGCCCATCAAAAAAAATGATTTACCAATCACCAAATGCTTAGCTTTAAGATGACTCTTTACAAGATCTAGAAAACCTGGTCGACTAGGCCCTATTATGACATCCTAAAAATTTGTACGACCTGATATACAATGGTAATTAAAATTATATTATGAAATTATAAATAAAATAATATATTCTCCAATAATCATATCTCAAATTTCAGATCATATGGCCTCAAAAAAGAATAAAATTGACCAACTATCTACGATGAAGACAAACTACTATAGTAATATTCAAGATACCAAAAGCATTGTACAACCTACTCCAAAATGATTCCAAATGGTATGGTAAGAAATATGGGATTTTTATCTAATTTTATTAGGTTTTATATCTAAAAATATATATTTTTACCATTTATGGTGAGATAAAATCGAACAGGTGGTAGGTATCTGCCAACAGACCAATGAGCATTTTTTATAGTAGAATCTCTATATGGCTTGATCTTTGGAGATTATAAAAAATTTAAGAGAACATAAAAATCATAATTATATGACCTTATGATTTAATATTTGGATTTAGATGCATTTACGACCTCAAATCATCAAAACACATGCATAAATTGCCTAACAAGCTTCCAAAACAAACTTAAACATGTGTCTAAAAATATAAGTACCTAATGGTATAATCTAGGATCTGTATGGCCTAGTAAATGGCCAAATAAAAATAGATATTATATACGTACAAAACACCTCCACTTTTTCAAAAATAAATCTTGATAAATGGATAAACCCTTGTAGTATCAAACTCATAAATGGATGGCTGCCACACCTATAGCTCTGATACCATGAAAAGAACATCAACAAGGTCATTCCAAGCCCAATATTTTAAGAATTAATAGTAAAAAAAATTATAATAAGAGATGTAAGAGCTGAAAAGATGATATGCAAAGACAAAGGCAATATCATATAATTTACATAAAATAACTTGCTTATTACAAAGGAGAGGCCTTGCATAAATAGGCAAGGAAATATAATAAGAAACACAAACTAACTAATATGGGATAAATCCACAAAAGAAAAAACTAGGAAAAAGACAAACACTATCTATAAAACCTAGAAAACATGAGACCCTACTCTAAAAACTAGTTTGGCACGTCAAGGATGATGCTTTTATAAGATGGGGAGTATCTAATACCCTCTTATATTTAGACCTTTGTCCCCTTATTGTCAACATCTATTTTCTTAACATGTTTATCCTTCAGATGCATAAGAATTCTAATGTTATCCCCTCCCCTATTTTAAGATATTTATTTGTTGAAATATAATTAAAATAATCTACTTTTTTAATTCAAATCTTAAACCAAAAAATATTTACATCCACATAAATCATGAGCAATTTTATAATATATTTTATTATCAACTTGTGTCTAGCCTCTATAAGAAGGTTAAGGGAGATATTAGTTAGGCCCTAGAGTAGAGTGGATGGATGTGTTTGTGGAGTGTAAATTTAGACAATGTAAGAGAAGTTATTGATGAGTGTAAATTATCATTTGTCTTTTTACTCAGTGGGTGACTTTGACAAGTAATCCCACATGGGATTGTAAGGTCATCAAGTGGAAGTATGGGATTGTAAGACATGAGGTGACTATTATAAGAAAATCACCCTATAATTTATTAGGTTGGGTGGAAAATTATTTGGATAAGAAATTTGAAATTTCTTTTTGGTTTAATATTTAGTCTTGTTTTGGGTTGTTCATTTGGGTGGGTTCATTTTGGTGGAAGGATTTGAAGTGGAAAAGGAAATGCTTAGAGGATTTTAGACAAAATAACATTGGAGCTACGTTTTTTTTTCATTTGCTTGTTGATGTTTTTTGGATAAATACTTATCTTTTGAATAGATCCTCAACCATTTTTGGAACACAATGGGATGTCCAGTCTCCCAGTAAAAAAAGAACTGAGGAAAAAAGGAGATCGATAAAACTTTATAGAATACCATCAAACTAGTTAAGACACCTACTTGGCTCTAAAGAATTTAATAAACCCCAATAAAAACCAACAAATGGATACAAAAAATCATTATAAAACAAGATAACACTATCAAACCAACATTTCGATCATCCTCTTATAGATTACAGATGTCTGCTCCTACAAGATAACAAGGAATCCATGGTACATTGAGTACCACCTAAAATAGAGTTATGTGAATCTATCTAAAGTATTTACTCTTCTAATTTTATTCCCTGATTCCCTTTTGAGCCACAATTATGATTTTTCAAATTATTGAGGCTCTAAGCAATAGACATAACCACCTTGATTGATAGTTCTTCTTCTTCTTCATACTCCCAATCCACTTCTTTTGTTTAAGAACTTTCCTCCTCTTAGGAATAATCAGGAAGGGAAGCATATTTTTCCATGTACTTTAACCCTAATTCTAGCATCAAATCTTCCTTTCCTAGATCTTAAAATGAAGGTTGTCTAGAATCTAAAATAACCTTCTCACCTGCTACCACCCTCTTTTCTATTGCCTTAGGATCCTTGCTCTTTTGAGAGTCATTCTAAGTTTTCGAATGATCTTCTAAAGAAGTAACCTTAGCTTCTTTAGGGCTTGAGGAAAAAAATAAATTGTGAACCATATTACCATTTAGACAACCAATCTTTCTAACCCATTTCTAAACAAACAATGAATGGGAACCTTTAAAACCCTTCTTAGGGCATGCAACTATCTTGTGACCAGCTTTATTGCATTTGAAGTAATTAAAATGGATCCCTTCATAATTAAAAAATTGATTCCATACTCCATGAGATGAAAAAATCTTCACCAAATGATGTAGAGGTTGAAGAAGATCAACCAATACACAAGCTCTAATAAAATTCATGTTATCAGTGATAGAATCATCAATTTTAACGAAAACTCCCAATCTTCTCACCATTTATTGGAATAAACCATATCACAAAAATCTAAGGGAATATTATAGAATCTAACCCAAACTAGGGCTTGAGTGATGACAGAAGCATCATAATCAAAGAAGGGAACCCATTCCTGAAAAAACACCCCCTGTTTACCAACAAACCAAGGTCCATGATTCCACATAAAGTCTCTATCATCTAGAGTTTGAAACTGAATACAAAAAAACATTCAAAATCATGGAGATTGAAGGAGGTTTAAGAGAAGGATAGGAACTTGACACCCAAATATGAAGAGCTTCCCAAGATGGCATTTTACCAACACACCTACTTATTAGAGATGTATTTCCTCTTGCCAAAACCACCTTAGAGAGATTTGAGTCTGTTATTTATAGATTATGAGGATATTCTAAAAATATTAAAAGAATATCACTAAGATAAGCTACCTCTGGATATTGATTTTGAGATTATCCTTCTTTAGAAGTCCCTTGAATACCCAAAACTTCCTCTAATTCTTTTATTGTGTTTGCCAGAATCTAGCTTCTGGGAACAAGAGAAGGAACATAACCTAGGTGAAGCTTTAGGATATCACCTTTACAAAAAGAGCCATAGGAGTGAAATTGGTTGGAGATATTAACACAATTAATAAAAACTAAGATTTTTTCAAAAACCCTAGCTGCTTCATCAGATGCTCTAGCTTCAAAGTCCTCAAGCCAAAAATCCTCATTCAAATGACTATACCCTGAAGGATATGAGGGGGGATATATTCCTAAGGAAACCTTCTCCTTGAATGATAGAAGCTAAGCTAGATCTATTCTTATGTATTTACCCCCACCTTGATAAGTCCTACCTAAGGACACACGCTCTCCCTTTTTTGACCAAACCCCGACTTATCTTCTCTCCTCACCTTTGTAATAGCCATTCCCCTGGTCAGCCACTTGCACAAATATTTTAAACTTAACACAACCTTAATAAATGAGCCCATCCTCCTCCAAAACCTTTCCTACCATGAAACCATGAACCTGACTGTCGTCGTTGCCTTGCTGCTTCATTGCTCACATCGTGACCCCAATTTTCTTATTGATTTTAGTAAATATTTAACAAATTAATAAAATCTATCTCTATCTCTCCTTGAATCTTAAAGATTAAAATTGTAAATACAAATTTGTTCATTATTTATTTGAATCATGTTTTTGAATAAATGATATCTCTTTCTCCTCATCTCTGTTATAATATTAGTGAAACTATATTAGGTGTCTTGATTGTGTTTGTTTATTTAAGCATACACTCTCTCTCTGATAAAATTTAAAATAATATATCATAGTTAATATTATAGTGTTAACTATGGAAATGAGGTGTGTTTCTCTCATATTCCTTAAGAAATTGGAATGAGTGACATTGTTGTTCAAACCCTCTCCTCCTTGTTGTGTTTTAAAAATCTTAAAACTTAAATTGTGTTTGTTCTTTAAATCATGGTATAGAATAAATAGTAATTAGGAAAGTTTTTTAAAATCTAATATGATTTTATATCTTGTTTTGTACTTATCTTTATTGAAAACTAATAAGGAAAAAGATGTATGGTATAACTCAAAAAGATTGTCTTTTACCTTTGCATAAAAGGATATCTTATTTTTTCTCTCTTTTTCCAACATCTCTTGTACTCTCTTCTTTTTCCTTACACTTTAGATGAGATAAATATTGAAAATGAAAATGATTTATTTAATTTATGTGGTTCTTGTTCAATAAAATGTCATTATTCCTTTCAATCCCTCACTTTATCTCTTACTCATAAAAGTTAAAAACTTAAAAGTAAAAATTGTTCATTTTAGATTTTTACATCTTTCACTCATGAAAGTTAAAAACTTGAAAATAAAAAATATTCATTTTATATTTTTAAGTGTAAAATAATTGTGATTTCTATTCATTTGATAAAGTTATACAATGATCATGTTGGATATATTGTTTAAATACAAATAAATTATATAGGAGTGTCCATTTTATTTTAGTTATATTAAAAAGAATAATAACTAAATATATCTTTATGTTCAAAATATTATAAATAAATATGAATTAAATTATTAAATTCTTATTTTTCTCTTTGGAATGATTGTATATACAAAATAAAATAAAATAAAAAATTTATATATAAAAATATGTACATACTAGTTTTGAAATTTATGAAACACACACACACACACACACACACATAATGAAATAAAATTAAATTAAAAATATAAAGTATGGAGGGGAGGGGCATAGTTGTGTTGACCCCTACCCTCCCCTCTTCCAGTGAAGGAAGGGGAGGAAGAGGGGTCGAGTTAGTCAACCACTTCCACCCCCATATCCTGGTTGAATAGTACTTGCACAAGTAGTAAATGGACCACAACTATGACCAAAGGACTATGAGCCTGGGGGCCATGGACACACACACACACACACACACACACACACACACACACACACACACACACACACACACACACACACACACACACACACACAATAAACCTAACATTTCTCTGATGTATATATATGCAAATATATAAAATTATTTTTCTCAAAATAATTATCATTAAAAATACCTATTTTAATACATAAAATATGTGTGGATATAAACATTGGGTTTGTTAACAAATAAGTAAGATCCTAAAAAATTATATATATTCATAATTATCAAAATTAGGTTCTCTCTCTCTCCAAAAAAATGAATCATGATCTACTTGGTATCCATCTTGAGCTCCACCTCTAAAAACTATAATTTTATAATCTATAAAAAAATGAATGAATGAGAGAAAATGAAGAAACAAAATAGAAGTGTTGACTTTATTTCTTGCCATAAAGAATTTTGGTGATTTTTGTTTGGAAACCTAGATCTTATGGATGAGAAATAATTAATCCAATGGTGGGAATTTAATCCACCACCAATTTATCTAAGTGGAAAATTTAAGTTAAATTTTGGCTTCTTTTAATAAATTAATTTAACATATAATATTTCTTATTAAGCCACTTGGTAATTTAAATTTCTTTAAAACTTACCATTTAACCCAGTTAAGATTTTTTAACTATTTTATTATTTGATTCTTAAAATCTATCTCATACATATTACATATTAAATTAATCAAATTCTGACAAATAAATTGTAAAATATAATCAAACAATTTACCTAAATGTTTTTCCAACCTAGTTCAAACCCCTTTCAAAATCAATAAAAAATAAATATCTAAACTAGCAGTTTGCCAAAACTACAATTTGAATATAATTTAATTAAGTTATGGTATTATCTAACAACCATAAAAGATTTTTTAACCTCTTTAGTAACATTCCTTTGGGGTCCATTTGTGGAGGCACTTTGCACAAATAAAACTAACTTCTATTTCTAGTCATTAAGTCCATTTGGAATTGACATAGTTAAAATACATAGGAATAGTATTTTTCAAATTTGGAAGATGAAAAAAAAATAATAGTTTTAAATTATAATTGAAATAATAAAATAAATTTTATTATTAAATTTACTATTTTTTACTAGAGTGATTTTGTAGCCAATTTATATTAGAAATTTGAGGCAATTTTTATAAGTACTTGTTATAGCTCAAATTTTCACCCTTGAGAGGGTGTTTCAATCCCTCTCAACTTAAGCTATGAAATGAGATTGATCTTAGGTTGTGGGTGACTTTTATGTGGACCAAACCTCTAGATTATAGTGTTAGCTCCCCTTGATGTATCAATTAGGCTCTAATACAATACTTGATTTCAAAAGAAAAGGGAGAGAAAAGATATTAAAGGAACCTATCTAAGGAGGTGATATACCAAAACAACACCCTCCACTTGAATATCATGCACTTAAGGACAAAGATTAGGCTTGAATCTGATTACATTTCTCAAACAAGGACCTTCAAGCATGAATGTTTTAACATAGAGGTCATAGCCAATGCATTGAATTAGAGGGTTGGTCAAGAGGTATAGATAAGGCACTAATGATTGAAAATCCACTTTCAAGCTATATAAATCTACATCAAACTCACCATGTGACCTACAAGAAGATATTCCATATGTAAATAGGCAGGAAAGGAAAAATGAGAGAGAGTAAAATCAATACTACTAACATTCATCAAAAATCACACAAGTACACTAGTTACAAGAATGTGAAGAGGCAAGAATAATATTCATTTATTATTCCAAGGCATAGTAAAAGTGTTCATTTGAGCAGGGATTTTCTATACTCAATAAAAGGATCCATATAAAGCCAAACAAGGTTGAATTTATAGAGAATAGGAGTAAAAGAGAGAGAAAGGCACGTAGAAGGGAGTAATTGACAAGTGTCAAAAATGAGAAATCAAGTTAAAATCAAGGATATATTATATATTATTCCTAGAAACTCTTTCAACATGTATTGATTTGTGAAATCATGACCTTCTAGAGAGTTGGAGTAGGAGACTTCAATGATTCATTATCCATTCAAAACTGCCCATCTTGGCTTGTGAGGAAAGACAAATGGAATTCTTGGTCATAAAATCACCATGAACTATATTAATCATTCCTCATTGACACCTTTCATACCTTTGAGATATATCTTATATTGATATTTTTGTGGTGATCATCACATAGCTCTTTAGGTGTATTGAAACCCAATTGGTCTTATTTGCATCTCTTGCCTAATTGGCTCAAATCTTGCTTTCATCTTAATGACTAAAAATTATCTCCATGAAAGGAATATATAAATCTTAACCAACTTATATCAACCCATTTTAATGCATCAAACACTCTCAAAGACTTCATTTTTCACCTAAAGTCCACGTTTGTCCTCAATTCCTTGTATCCCTCAAAATACACAAAGCTCCTTGTGTAAATAAATCAATAAATGATCTTGGGAACCTAAGAATATTTTAAATTATTTATTATTCCTTTAAAAATCTATGGAAAATTTCATGCCCTGAAATCAAGTGAAAGTATAATTATCCACCTTTTTTCTCTCTCCAATTAGCCCTCAATTAGGCCTCTAGGCCTAGAAATTGAGTTTTGGCTCTAATCAATTCCCACACATTTAAAACTATAAATAAGTGTTTTATTAAATTTAATGAATTATTTACCATTCTCCATTCCAAATTTGTGGTTTTTAAACTTTGTACAAATGGGTAAACCAAGAAATGGTTAAAACCCTAGCTTAGGTGCTTGTTCATGCTTATGAGGCAACTAGAGTGGTTTGACAAGAATTTATCAAGTTATAAAAATTTATTATGGTCTATTTAGGATTTAAAAATCCTATGAAAACTCAATGTGTTGGAAGAGATCACTCCTTTTATACTCCTTAGGCTTGTAGATAAACTTTTTGACGAGCAAAATAGTGCATTTCTCTCTCTTTTTGACCCCACTCGGTGACTTGAACGAACTATATATCACCTTAAGATAATTTTAAATTTGTTTACATGATCATTTAACCTATTTATATTATTTTTAAGACTTTTTAATTGATTTAGAAGCTTTCCAAAACCCTGCACACTCACTATTAGTCCTATAACTATGATTTTAAGATAATTGTGTACATTTTTGCCTTCCCACGTGCCATAAAATGGCTAAATCAAATGTAAATAAGGTAAATTAAGTAAATTTCAGTCATTTTAAGGTCAAACATACATTTAAATGAATTTTAGAGTATATCTCTTTCATCAGGTTACTAAAAGGCTTTTTGGCAGCCTGAGAGTATTTTTTAGCCTTAATAATAATTCATAAAGACCAAAGCTTATTTATCTCTCCTAATGACATGATATTTAATTATATATACCCATAAAAAAATTACAAATATAATTTTGTCCCATACAAAATTTTAACATATAAATGAGTACAAGAAATATCCTCTTGGGCTAGGTAGACACTATTTAGTGAGGTTGAGAGAGAAATTTAGGCTTGATCAGTTGTCTTGAATTTTGATTTAAATTTATAATGGTTTATTTATATATGTAACACCTCATGTGATTTTATGCAACACATATCAAACATATTGACACCTCAACTATCTTAGATCACACACATAGTCTCCTCATGAAGTTTTGAGACCAACCCTGTAAAATAGACCCCAATGGATTATTGTGGAAACATTTCCCTCATATCAAAGAATCAAAGGATTTGGAAAAATATTACATGGACTATGAGAATTATCCAAACCCTAATTTCCAATCCCAATCACCAACTTTAATTAACATTTCATCCTTATTCTTAAATCTGTCTAAGACATGATTGTTTGTACCAAAAGTCTCTTAGCTATAGGTAAGCACTAGGTGTTTAAATTGCAATATTTAAAATGAAAAACATTTTAAAAGAGTCCATAAAATTTTTTATATCATTTAAAACCATATAAAGTGTCCTAAATCTTTTTTTATCATCTCTATCCTTTGAAAACCCTCTCACACTACCCTATTAGTCCTTTCTTTACTCAGGTCTGGGATAGACTTGTAGATGCCTATTTGGCTTGAAATAGGGTTTGGATATGTTTTTAGTTTACTTAGTGAGTGTTATAATATTTTTAAGGATATTATATCTACCATTTGACTCTTTAACTACCCATTCATATTAGATACCAAATCTCTCAAACTTTTGATTGCCAACACCTTGTAGGTCCACATGAGACCTAGGGCTCTCTTGACTGTTGTTTATATTTTTGAACCTAGTTATCCATTATAATTTTGTAGGAAATGTAGTCATCATTTAAAAATATCTCTAGGTATCCAAAATATTTAATTTGGAGTAGGCATTACTATTAAACTAACATAGTCATCCTTTTAGTATAAAGTCCATTGAGAGAATGGAGTGAATGAGGTATAGGCATTTAGGTTCTAAATGTATTATCACTTTGAGAAGGAAAAAACATTGAAACATGAATATTAGACCATTTTGATACTTAATTCAAACCTAAATTTTCCCATGACCTATTCATGAGATTAAAAAACTCAAACCACACTACCACAACAACATTTGTCACCATTTTGTTCACTTCTGTGTAGGCTACTTTATACATAGTCTATGACCTAGAAATGAAGTAAGTTTGCCTTGGTAAGTTGGTAATGAGAAGGTAAAACTTGATGGATTCCATATTTATGTTTGATATTATATTTTAATCCTTCTAGATCCACTTTTACTTCACTAGTTCCCTTCATTTTTCCCATCAAAGACATGTTTTAGTGAGCAAGCCTGTGTATGCAAATTGGGATCACTTAGGAGTTAGGACTCAAGGTCTGAGGCTGTTAAACTTGTGAATTTTTATTACTTGTATTATTTTTCCATTAAATCCTTGAAAATAATATATCCATGCTCATGATTTGACCATATACCTTTTGAACATACAAAAATTGATTTTGCCCAACTTAATTAATGTTCTTCTCAAATGCACATAGACACTAACGCATTGATTGAAGGGGATATAAGCTGTTAGTTTACCAATAAAAATTCATGATGGATTTAATATAATTCATACTCTTTTATTCAAACTAACAACTCACAAAAAAACTCTTATAGACCCCAAAATACTGCTTGTAACTTCATTAAGGCCTGCACTTATCACAAAAGAAGGTTTTGATCACTCTCCACTACCACACATGCAAAATAAAATATGGAAGATGAAATTATGGATTGGATAATGTATTTAAATTATTTCAAAACCTTTATTCATCACCAAAAATTTCACATTTTCATTGGAAGTGCCCAAAACTGAGCCTGCATGGTTTAGATAGGGTTTAAGACCACCTTGCCTCCTTAAGGATTGTTAATAAATGAGGGGACACTAATATGATGAATATTTCCTTGAATTTTAATTTAATTATTACCCCCTCCTTGGTTAAAAATTTCAAGTCACAACTCTCACTTGACTGTATGGAATGAACATCTAAAGTTGGTCTTTATGAGCTTGCCAAGGGAGTGATGGAGGAAAGGAAGCATTTTCAGCCTTAAATGAACCTATATCTACACTAAAAACATGGATTTGACCTGGAGAATCTGAATAAACATCTTTCCATGCATTTACACCTAAAAAAAATCCTTTTTGATTTGTACAAGTGGGTGGCAAGCCTCTTCAAAGTATTGAAGATCACTTATAACTACTTTTCAACATTTGAAACCAACTTATCATGAAATACCTACCAACTTCACATTATATCATTATTCATAAATAATTTTAAATCATTCATATATATATATATATATATATATATATATATATATATATATATATATATATATATATATATATATATATATATATATATGGTCTTCACCCTTTTGGGGCTAAAAAATATATTTTGACACTTTTACACATGTTAGAGACCTATAGAAGAGTTTGAAACATGATTTATTTACCTTTAACATAAAATGAACCCATTTTAGTACTTTTTTTAAATATAGGGAGTATTTCATGACTTTTACACATGAATTTTGACTTAACAAGTCACCTTAACCCCTAGGATCACTTAAACCTCATAAAACATGACATGAAGTGACTATAAAAACACAAGACTAGAGTAGGCCATTACCTTAATTTTTTCAAATTTACCTTAAAATATGATAATATGCATTAGAAAAGGAATAATTTTATGACCCTATCCTATGGTATCCAAATTTTGGCTAACATATTTTGTGGTCTCCAAGGGATGTTTGCTTTCTAAGCATGCTAGAATCGTTACCTAGTCTATCAATTGGGTATGGAGTCATCTCTAACTCAAAATCATACCTAAATTAACCTTGACACTTGACAAGATAATTTAATTAACATCCAAACACATACAAAATAAGAACAAAACAAAAATAAAAGGAAGTAAGACAAGACAACACACACACTTGTTTTAAGGCACTTAGGGAAAATAAAGTAAAGAATTACTATGTACAACTAACCTACATATCTTTTCCCTCTAGGGTCAAATGGAAATATTCTTAGATCAATTGCCTTATGAGATGAGACATATTGTGGAAGAAGCTTCCATTTAACTATATCATTTGATGGATCATGCTTCTTACTTACCAACATGATTGAGTGATTTCAAGATATCCATGACTGGTAATCACACCTTCTTGATTCATTCCCATGTCCATGAGTTGACTATGTGAGTCGAGGACAAAATCATACTCATACCAAAATTGAATACTTGGCCTAAATAATACCATTCTTGCATCTTCAACAGGATGCTCTTGATTACCTATGGCTTCTTCATCCTACCCATCACCTGCCACCTTCTTGATCTCTTGAAAACCTTCATTTAGATAACTATCATTTTGAAGGAGAGTGATTGCCATATCATCAAGGAAATATTCAAGATCACTTTCTTCTTGGAAAACTAGTATATTTTCCTCTTTCTCATATTGAAGAGTGTCATACTCATCATATGTTATCACATCATCTAATTGAACCTCTTTGTGATGACTAATGAAACTTATTGGCTTTCTAAGAACCTGAAATATGCATCAATAACTTCCTCTTGTGGTGTTAGCTTACCATGCTCTTCTAAATGAACATATCTAAGTATGATTTCCACATATCTTTAATTCCTCCTTGTACTTGTCCATGAGGTTCAACAAGGTCATCAATCATGGTGTCTTCTTCAAGAGTTTTCTCATGCATCTCTTGATCATGCTCATTGGTCAAAGCCATACCATTAACATTCTCTTCATGGGATTTGGGCTTACCATGTAAATTAGAATAAATATTTATAACTCTTCCCAAAAGGTATATTCTTGTTTAGTACTTAAAAGAATATCAAATTCAATATTAACCTTACCTTTATCTTGAAGAATAATAGGCTGATAAGATGTTTCACTTGCTTGAGTAGACTCGTGACAAGGCTACAAGCTCTCTTCTTCAAGACTAGACTGATCTTCCTACTCCTACATGAAGAATGGAAGCTCATTTAGCCACTTAAGATATAACACCTCATGATTTTCTTATTCAATCAAACCTGATTTGTCTTCTTCTTCATCAACCTCAAAACCATATCAGTGAAGTTGATCCACTTGGTTATTTGTGCCAACCAAAGAGTTTTCCAACTATTGGCTAAAAGGTAGAGGCTTATGTTCATCCTTGAAAGCTAATTATTTTTCTTCTCCACCAAGGGGAGTGAAAATTATTATCTCTTCTTCATGATCACTAGAACCACTCTCTTCAACACCTTTTTGACATTCACCTAAAGCTACAACATCTTGATTTTCAAGGATAACCACCTCATCCTTATTTTTTGACAAGTTACCCTTCTCAATTAGTTCTCCATCTTCTTCCATCAATTTACTTGATTTTCATTCACAAAATAAGAGGGTGGGAGGTCAAGATAATTTATTAGTTTTATTGAAACCCATTAAAGTGTATTTCCAACTTAGTATTTTAGGAGGATTATGTTAATTGGATACTTCTTGAATAACTACAACTAGAATGGTAAATGATAGACTTAAGGGTTTTTTATACTTCCTTGGCTTGAAATCCAACTTTCTTCCTCCCTTTTGATCTTGATATTACATATTAATTACTCCCTTCTAACTTATAATAACTTTTGATGTGACTTTTACAAACTCTTCTCTCTCTTGACTTTGGATGAGTATAGGAGAAGATTCATTCTCTAGGATAGGCACGACACAATTAAGATTCATAGTCCAAGAAGGCCTCCAATGTGGAATAGTAATGGGATTTTAAGGAAGAGTGAATGTAGTTAGAGTAGACAAAGGCTTCTATTGGGGATTACACATCTTCCAACTTAGGATTTTAGAGCTAGTGAACCCATTCGAAGACTCCTTGACCTTGTTTTGATCTTGTATTGCATCTTGGAGGATATTTGGAGTAAATGAAGGTTTGATTGGGAGAGGAGGAGGTATATAAGATTGAAGGAATTTTATTTTATGCTTGTCTTTAAGAATCAATCTATTTTTAAGACATTAGATCAAATTTCTTATCTATATCACATCATGTATTGGTAGATGATGGTTTTCTTTCTTAGTAGTTGCCCACCTATTCTTAAGGGAATGCACAAGATTATTCATCATTTGAGTTCTATCATTTTGAATAGAAGGATCATAGACAAGTAGGCCAAGCTCCTTCTCTCTATAAATTTTCCTTATTTTCATTTCCAAACTTTCAATAGTTTGTTTAAAGTCCAAGATATTAAGAATAGAATCAAAATGACTTTGAGAAGGTTGACTAAGGGAATGAGTAGGTTTTTAGTGAGGCTAAATTAGATGTAGATATGGCACATAATGTTGATAATAGCCTTGATAAGGTTGATATGCTACTATTTGAGGGTTATTTGAGGAGAAACCATGAGTAAAATCAATTGATAAGGCTAATATGAAGGTACACAATAAGCATTTTGATCATATGAATAATGATGCATACCAATTTTCTATTTTTGAGGCATTTGGGATGCATATACCAACTAATATTTAGTTTGAGTTGCCTTTGGTGCTTGAGTTTTTGCCTTCAAAAGTTGATGTATTAAAGGATAACATTGAAAATTCCTTCAATTGATGTTAATATAGTCCCACCAGCCATGTAAGAACTCTTATAGCTCAGTTTTTCACCCTTGTGACGGTGTTTCAAGCCCTCTTAACTTGAGCTATGAAATGGTATTGATCCTAAGCTATGGGTGACCTTTAAGTGGACCAAACCTATAGATTATAGGGATAGTTCCCCTTGATGTATCAATTAGGCTCTAATACACTACTTTTTTACAATGGAAAAGGGAGAGAAAATACATGAAAAAAACCTAAGGAGGTGATACACCAATATAATACCCTCCACTTGACTATAATGCGCTTAAAAACAAATATTAGGCCCGAATTTGATTACACTTTTCAAACAAGGACCTTCAAACATGAATGTTTCAACATAGAAGTCATAGCTAATGCATTGAATGAGAAGGTCGATCAAGAGGTCTAGACAAGGAAATAATGAATAAAAATACACTTTCAATCTATGAAAAATGACATAAAACTCATGATGTGACTTTCAAGAAGATAATCCATTTACAATTAGGTAGGAAAGGACAAATGAGAGAGTACAATCACTACTACTAAAATTCATCAACAATCACACAAGTAAACTAGTTGAAAGCATGAAAGGAGGTAAGAATAATATTAATTAAATTATTCAAAGGCATAGAACAAGTGTTCATTTGAGCAAGGCTTTGCCATACTCATCAAAAGGATCCATATAAAGCCAAACAAGGCTATATTTATAGAGAATGAGAGTAAAAAAGAGAAAGGGGCATATAAGGGAGTAATTGACAAGTGTAAAGAATGATAAATCAATTTAAAATCAAGGAGTTATTATAAAATAGTCCTATAAACTTGTTAAACATGTGTTTATTTGTGTAATCATGACTTTCTAAAGAGTTGGTGTAGGAGACTTCAATGATTCATCATCTATTTGAAACTACCCATCTTGGATTGTGAGGAAAGATAAATGGAATTATTGGTCACAAAATCACCATGAAATGTATTCATACTTCATCCTTAAAACCTTTCATATCTTTTATATCTCTCTTATACTAATATTTTAGTGATGATAATCACATAACTCTTTAGCTATCTTGAAACCCAATTGGTCTTACTACATCCCTCTTGCCTAAAAGGCTCAAATATTGATTTCATCTTCATGACTACAAATTATCTCATTTAAAGGTCTCTCTAATTATTAACAAAATTATGTCAACCCATTTTAATGCATCAAATACTCTCAAAGACTTCATTTTGCACCTAAAGTCCATATTTGTCCTCAATTCTTTGTAGCCCTAAAAACACACAAAACTCCTTATGTATATAAATTCCCAAATGATATTGGAAAAATAAGAATATTTTTGAGTACCTAGTATTCCATTACATATCCTTTCAAAATTTATTGTCCTAACATCAAGTAAAAGTATAATTATCCAACTATTTTCTCTCTTTAATTAGTCCTTAATTAGGCCTCTAGGCCTAGAAATTGAGTTTTGGCTCTAATAAATTCCCACACATTTTCAACTTCAAATAATTATTTGATTAACTTTATGTACCTCTTTTAAATTATTCATTCCAAATTTTGGGTTCTAAAACTTTGTATGGATGGGTGAACCAAAAAATGGTCAAAAACCTAGCTTAGGTGCTTGTTCATGCTTAAGAGGCAATTGAAGTGGTTTGGAAATAATTTTTTAGGTTATAAATATTAATTTTGGTACTTTTATTCCTAAAAAACTTTATGATAACCCAATATATAGGAATAGAGATCTCCTTTTGTATTCCATAGGCTTGTAGATATAATTCTTGACTAGAAAAATAGTGCATTTCTCTCTCTTTTGACCCCACTTAGTTACTTAAATGGCTTATATATCACCTTAATAGATTTTTAAAGTTTTTTATATTATCATATAACCTATTAATAGTCTTTATAAGTATTTTCAATTCATTTAGAAGCTTTCCACAACCTTACACACTCACCATTAGGCCTATAACCATGCTTTTAAACCAATTTCATATAAGTTTGCCTTCCCATGTGCCAATTAATGGCTAATTAAAGTGTAAATGATGTATATTAAGTTAATAATAGTAATTTAAATATCAAATATTCCATTTTAAGTCATTTTATATCATATCTCTCTCATCGGGTCATTAAAAGGCTTCTTGGCAGCATGAGAGCACTTTGTAGTCTTAACAATGGTTCATAAAGACCATAACTTATTTATCTCTCCTAATGACATGATATTTAATTATATAAACCAATAAAACATATTAAAAGACCATTTTTTCCCATGATAAAGGTTAACATACAAATGAGTACAAAATAGATCCTCTCGGGCTAGGCAGACACTATTTAGTGAGGTTAAGATAGAAATTTAGGCTTGATTAGTTGTTTTGATGTTTGGTTTAAGTTTAAAATGGTTAATTTAGTTTTTTAGAACCTCATGTGAGGTTATAAAACACTTTTAAAACATATTTACACATCAAATATATTATTAAACATACATAGTGTCCTCATGAGTGTTTGTGATCAACCCTGTAAAATAGACCCTAATGGACTCTTATGGTAACTTTTCCCTCATTTAAAAGCATCAAGGGATTTGGAAACATGTTACATGTAATATGATAATGATAAAAACCCTTATTTACAATCCTAATAACCAAATTCAATTAACATTTCATCCTTATTCTTCAATATGTCTAAGACATTACTATTTATACCAAAAGTCTCTTGGCTATAGGTGTGCACTAGGTGTTTAGACTGTAAAATTTGAAATGAAAAACCTTTCAAAAGAGTCCCTAAAACCTTTTATATCCTTTAAAACCATATAAATTTTCATAAAACTTATTTTATCATCTCTATAAAACACTCTCACACTACCCTATTAGTCCTTTCTTTACTTAGGCCTAGGATAGCCTTGTAGATGAGTATTTGGATTGAAATAAGGTTTAGATATGTGTTGAGTTTAATTTGTGAGCGTTAAAATATTTTTGAGGATCTTATATCTTCCATATGAATCTTAACCTACCCATTCATATTAGATACTAAATCTATCAAACTTATGAATGCCAACAACCTGTAGGTCTACATGAGACATAGGGATCTCTTGATTGTTGTTTATCTTTTTAAACCTAGTTGTCTATTATAATTTTGTAGGAAATACATTCATAGTTTAAATATGTGAGTGAGTGTGTGTGTGTGTGTGTGTGTGTGTGTGTGTGTGTGTGTGTGTGTGTGTGTGTGTGTGTGTGTGTGTGTGTGTGTGTGTGTGTGTGTGTGTGTCCAAAATATTCAAGTTGGATTAGAAATTCCTATGAAACTAACACAACCATCCTTTTAACATACAATCCATTGAGAGAATAGAGTGAATGAGGTATAGGCATTTAGGTTTTAAATGTATGAGGACTTGGAGAAGGAAAAGAACATTTAAACATGAAAATTAGACCATTTTAGTATTTAGTACCAACATACATTATCCCATAACATTTTTATTATATTAATAGCTTTAAACCACTACCAAAGCAATATTTGTCACCATTTTGTTCACCTTTGTGTAGGTTGGTTTATACATAATTTGTGGCCTATAAATGCAGTAAGTTTACCTTGGTAAGTTGGTAATAAGAACCTCAAAATTTATAGAGTCCATATTTATGTCTAATATGATATTTGATTTCTTATATAACCACTTTAACTTCACTGGTTCCCTTCATTTTTATCATTAAAGACATGTTTTAGTGAGCATGCTTGTGTATGCAAATTGAGATCACTTAGTAGTTAGGACTCAAGGTATGAGGCTCTTGAACGTGTGAAGGTTTATTCCCTAGATTATTGGTTCCATTTATTCCTTTAAAATGATATCTCCATGCTCATGATTTGATCATATACATCTTGAACATGCAAAAATGGATTTTGCCCAACTTAATTAGTGTTCTTTTCAAATGCCCACAACCACTAGCATATTGCTTGAAGTGAATATAAGAGGTTATTTTAATAATAAAAATTCATGAGGTACTTTATAAAATGTTTAATCTTTTATTAAAACTATAAACTCATAATAAAATTCTTATAGACCCCAAAATACTGCTTGTAACTTCATGAAGTCCTGCAACTAGCACAAAAGAAGGTTTTTCTCACTCTCCATTGCCACATGTGCAAAAAAAAGATGCAATATGAAATTATTGGATTTTAAAATGTATATAAATTCTTTCACAACCTTTATTCATCACCAAAAATTTCACATTTTCACTAGAAGTGCCCAAAATTGAGCCTGCAAGGTTTAAAGAGGGTTTAAGGCCACCTTGCCTTATTAAGGATTGTTCATAAAGGAGGGTCAACCAATATAATTAATATGGAAATAAATTTTAATTCCATTAGGACCGACTCCTTTGGTAAAAATATCAGGTCACAACTCTCACTTGACTATATAGAATGAGCATCTAAAGTTGGCTTTTATGAGCTTGTCTAGGGAGTGATAGAGGAAATGAAGCATTACCTACCTTGAGTGAACCTGTACCTTCAATAGAAACATGAATTTGAAATATATAATCTTAATATACATCCTTCCATGCATTTACACCTACAATTTATCCTTTTTGGTTTATACAAGTGGGTGGCAAGCATCTTCAAAGCATATAAAATCACTTGTAACTACTTTTCAACATTTGAAACTGACTTATCATGAAATACCTACCAAATTCATGTTATATAATTCTTAATAAATAATTTAAAACAATATATCTATGTGGTATTCACCCTTTTTGGCCTAGAAATAAATTCTAACACTTACATATTTAGAGACCTAAAGAAGAGTTTGAAACATGTTTTATTGATCTTGAACATAATATGAAACCCATTTTGGTACTTGATTGGACTAGAGGGAGTATTAAATGACTTTGAAACATGAGTTAGGACTTAACAAGGCACCTTAACCCATAACATCACTTAAACCTCTTGAAACATGACATGAAGTGACTATACAAGCATAAGATCAGAATAGGCCATTACCTTAATTTTGTCAAATTTAGCTTAAACTATGCTAATATACATTGGAAAAAGAATAATTTTATGATCTTATCCTATGGTATCCAAAATTTGGATAATGGTAGTTAATTTCACTATGGAAAGGTATAATAAATCATCTTTCTCATAATAAAAATATTTGTTTGTCTTAAAAGTAATATTTATACCTTAGGGAATCAATTTCCATGTAAATAAAAATTTATCCTCTTATGTTAGATTTAAACCAAAGGTACTTTTGTACTTGATTATTAGTGTGAAAATTAGTGTGCTTTGTCAAGGTTTTTCATCATGATATGATGGTTATTTTAGTGCCTTTTGGTGTTTATAATTTGGGTTGTGACTACCCTACACTATTTTTTTTACCTATTATATGTTTGTTACCTTGGTTCGTATTTTAACCCAAAAATAATTGTGTTTATGTATAGCTTTTGTTTCCATTGGGTAGATCTGGTATGGGGCCCACTTGAAGTTGATTTTTAGTGCACCCTTGGTATGGGTCTTGATATTCACACTAGATATTATATTTATTTACATGTACTTCCCATATGTTTTGATGTCCTTATAATTATTTGTAGTGCCTAAGTGTGCTCAATAAAATTAGTGGTTGTAGTGTTACCCACAAAGGGGTAACTATATTAATATTAGTCATATAAATATTTAGGTGAAGGATAAGTGTATACAAATAATATTTTCAAACTTTATCTATTTATGATACTTTATCTCTTGCAGGAACCCATTGAGTCGAAATATCTCTGAGTGTATGTCTTAAATGGTACACCAAGAAAGGGGTGGATAGACCATTGGTGCTTTGCAAAGTTGTTATCCACTATAAAACCACTTGAAACCAATACAAACCTCTCCTATACACTTTCTTAAGCTTGACACCCAGTTTACACACTTATCTAAGTAATTCATCACCTTAAACAACCCCTATTTAAGACAAAAAACTCTATTTGACTTTTAATGAATAATGTCAGCCTAGACTAACCCTGTATTTAATTTATATTATCAAGTTATGGGTATAGATCAGCCTTGGCTGACCCAAATTGAGACCTAATTTTATTTTATCAATAAATGATATAGGTTTGTTTGGGCTGACTCTATCAGCTAAACTTTCAAAAGTGTTCATGGTTAGATTCAACTATATATACACATAATTTTTGCCATTTATTAGAGAGAGACAAGGTTAATCATTCATTTGTACTTATTTATAATATATTCTTCTATCATTCTACTTGAGGATTCATTTATTAGGGTTTTCACTTAGATAAAAGTCTTGTCTTATGGAAAAATCTTGGATGTTTGGCCTATCTTAGTGATCATTAAGAACCACAACAACCTCTTGCAAAGTACCTTTGGCCAAGGGAGGGATTGAGTCTATAGAAGTAGCATAATTAATATATTTTGAATGTATCTATCTTTCCATTCATTAGGGTTATATCTATATATAGCTTAATTAAAATTATTTTATGCATGTTTAATTTTATGTATATTACCCCCATATTTGTGCCACAAGCTTTGGTGAGCACTAGGTTAGATTTTAATTTACTTTATGAATATAATAAAACATAAGAACTAACTAGGGTTATCACATGGTATTACTTGACTAGAGGATTTGGAACCCTCTCTAGTGATATCATTATGGTAAGGAACCCCTTGATTAGGTTTAACAGATCCATCTTGGTCATGACCATGATTGTATAAATATACCAAAAATCAAATGGATAAGTATGATTTATCTTATTTGAGTTAGGATTGATTTGTAGATCATCTTCACTTTCCCTTATATACATTATAGTAAACCTAACATGAACTAAGTCTTGTAGTTTTTCTTTCATGCATTCATTTATTATCATCTTATATATTTTTATTTATTTAGTATTGTATCAAACCTATCAATATAGTCTAATAGATTGTGCATAGTTTTAATAAACAATCACTCCAAATCAATTAAGTTTTCTTTGTGTAAGTATCCTTCAAATATGGGTAAATGGATTGACCATATTGACATAATACTCTTTTTTAACCATAGAATTATAGACTTTATCAGCCTAGTTAACTCTATTTGAAATTCTCTTTTTTTTAGCATACAAGTTTTGTTAGGTTGTGGAGCTAAAAGCTTCACTGATGCAAATAGAGGAGGAGGTTGCAGAGAGTTTGCTGAGTGTCACAGACACTGGCGTTGGTCAGGCTAACCGATGTCAGCAGGTTACAGGTAGAAGAGCAATAGACATCGGTCAGAGATCGGCCGGTCGGCACCCCCAGGCAGATAGAGACCGACGTCGGTCACCTGTGCGGTTCAAATTGCGAGTGTTACGAGCAGTTAGTTAACGAACCAAGTGTTTACATGTCAAGAGCCAATTTTAGACTAGGAGCTACAGATCTAATTATTGTAATTAGGTGTCTAATTATTGTTTAGATGAGATCTATATAATAGACTCATGGATTGTATTGTAAGGTGTTCTAGTTTGAGTTGAGAAAAGTTAGCTCCTTCTATGTGTGAGGTGAGCAAGGGTGTTTCTCCTAGTTCCACAGCAGTACCAAGGTGGGTGCTGGTTTTGGAGAGTCAGCAGGATTCTTCAGGGGTGTAGGATCTTGGTCAATAGGTGTGCATGGCTACTTTAGGAGATCTACATGGTAAGTAAGATCATTGATCTGCAGGTGTATGTGTGTGCATGATCCAAGTTTACAGGTGTGCAGAACTAGATTGATTTGTAAGTGTGCAAGATCAAGGAGGACAGCAACACAATAGGGAGCAGTATCAAGCAGGATCTACTTGGAGTACAATGTGTACTCAGTTATAGAGCAAAGATGAAGGCAAGGTAGTTCCTTTCATACGTAAGATCAGATTGAGTTGCATGTTGTTGCTATTTAGGGGAGATCTACTTGAAGTACATTTGTGTACTTGGAGTGCGTGGAACACTTGTGGTGTGTGTGGAGCACTGGAGTACTGGCAGTAGTGCATACTAACTGGTTGGAGGTGAACACCAACTATGTGTTTGAGTTGTGTGTTGTGACCATAATAGAGAGAGCTTTGAGAGAAGATTTACTATTTATGCCCTAGAGGTGTGGGAGCCCTAGAGGTGTGTAAGGAAGAAGAACTGTGGCAATCTTCTTTGTTGTATTTCCTTCTGAAAGAGTTTTAATACAAGTTGTGTATTGTCTCTCATATTTTGTGTTATTTCTGAATTCTAGTTACTTGTGATTCTGGTTAATTCCGCATGTAAGTTGCTTGTATTTGGTAATCAATTATGTGCTTCCGTTATTTCCCAACAAGTGGTATCAGAGCTAAGGTTGTAGGGAGCAGTTTTGTGTTTGATTACAGGTCACTCTTAAGGGTTTCTGATTGAGTGGAAGTAGAGCAATGGCAGAATAAAGTACACTAAGAATGGAGGAATTGAAAAGCATGAATGGTCACTTACGATCCTATGGAAAGAAAGAGCAGGGAAAAGAAGATTGTTGGTTGGTAACAGATCAACATGAAGGAACTGAAGAAGCAGATGTTGTAGGTGTTGTTGCACAAGATGCTCTAGGATGTTTCTTGGATAAAGTTGAATCTTGGATAATAGATTCTGTTGCCTCTTTCCATGCAGCCCTAAGGAGAGGAGCTGGTGAGCCTTGCCAAAGTATTGGCAAAGGGGAAGTGAAGCTGAAATTGCAGGCGGCCAACACATGGGTGTTGAAGGAGGTCATGCAGGTCCCAGGCTTGGAGATGTGGCTAATTTCTTTAGGAAAGTTGGGTGATGAGAGATGCACAAGAACTCTCACAATAGATGCACTTGAATTAGCTGGTGGTAAGAAAGCAGGTACTCTTTATCTACTTGCTTATATTACTGATTCTTCTTTTGTTTCAGAGACGTGGCTTTGTAGGCTTGGTCACATGAGCAAGAAGGAGATGCATGTTCTTAAGCAGAAGATAGATGTGTTTGATAGGCTTAAGAATTGGAAAGCCTTGGTGTTCTTGGAGGAGATGACGGATAGAGTTCAGTGGATGGGGCTGGATACTTCTGAGCAGGGCAGTTTGGACATGGGTTTTGATTCAAAGGAGCTCGTAGGTAAAAACTCATCACTCACAGGTGAACACAAGTACTGGTATCGGTCAGGAGGAACCGGCATCGAACAGACAAGTGTCGATGTTAGTCATGTGCAGATTGAAGCCGGTGATGTCAGGCAAGGTAAGACCGATGTCGGTCAGGAGGATCGATGTCGACAATAGGTAAGACCGACATTGGTTAGGAGGACCGACATCAACAATAGGAGACACTGACATTGATAGGGTCGGTAGTCAGGATAGGCACATGGGAACCGACATCAGTCAGATGCAGACTATGTGGTGACTGAGGTCGGTCACTGTAATGGATTTTGGGTGGACAGCAAGCTGTCAAGGAGTCTCAAATGCCCATATGGAGGACTGAAGTGGTAAGTAAGCAAAAAATTCATTATTCCTCTTCTTTATACTCGTTGCTTACTACAGAGCAGGAAGGATCCCGGAAATAGTGGGAACATGGCAGGAATATGATGCAGAACTAAATGGGAGATTTGGTAGGGTTGCCAGCCAGAAGAAAGCACAGAGATGAATGGATTCCTTAGTTGAAGAATAGAGAGAATGAACACGTGAGATGAAAGGCTAGGTTATATGGTCTTGAGGAAGCTACAAGATAGTGGTATAGGGTTTGACAGGTGGATGACAAAGTAGGGCTTTAGTCAGTGTCAGTGTAACCATTGTGTTTGTCTTACCAGGTGGATGATGAGTCGCGACATCATTCTGTTGTTGTATGTGGATGGTATGCTAGCTAGTAGGTTTATACATACAAGGTTTCACTGAGCTAAAGGTAAGATTATTTTAGTGGCATGTCATGAGGAATTTAGAGTAGCAAAATTCTTTGGCATGGGAGACATGGAAGATCACAGGTTGATTTTGTCTTCAGTGGGCACTGATGTGAATTAGGTATTGGTGAGGTTCAGGATGTAGAACTGGAGCACACTAAGGGCTGGATAGTTTAGTGTTTGAAATCACATGAGGTCTGGTATAGACCTAAGTTTTCCCAAGTAGTGGCTGCTATCAGAGAGTTAGGAGCCAATTCGGGGAAGTGGGTTCTTAGGTATTTGAGAGTGACCAACAGTAGGGATTCATGCTATGCAGGGTCAGGACTTCACTACATGGGTTTATAGGTTTGGATGTGGTAGGGTACTCGGATGATAGGAGGTGCACCATAGGTTGTGTGGTGGGTGGTCTTCAAGATTCATCTTGAAGAGGGATACAAGCCAAAAAATAGATTAGATGAAGTATAGGTATAAGTACAGTGCAGCTATTTATCTCCAAGTGGGAGATTGTTAGGTTGTGGAGCTAAAAGCTTCACTAATGCAAATAGAGGAGGAGGTTGCAGAGAGTTTGCTGAGTGTCATAGACACTGGCATCGATCAGGCCAACTAACGTCGGTAGGTTATAGGTAGAAGAGCAACCGATGTCGGTCAGAGATCGGCTAGCGTCGGCACCCCCAGGCAGATAGGGACCGACATTGATCACCTGTGTGGTTCAAACTGTGAGTGTTATAGGCAGTTAGTTAACGAACCAAGTGTTTGCATGTCAAGAGCCAATTTTAGACTAGGAGCTACAGATCTAATTATTGTAATTAGGTGTCTAATTATTGTTTGGATGAGATCTATATAATAGACTCATGGATTGTATTGTAAGGTGTTCTAGTTTGAGTTGAGAAAAGTTAGCTCCTTCTATGTGTGAGGTGAGCAAGGGTGTTCCTCCTAGTTCCACAGTAGTACCAAGGTGGGTGCTAGTTTTGGAGAGTCAGTAGGATTCTTCATGGGTGTAGGATCTTGGTCAGCAGGTGTGCATGGCTACTTTAGGAGATCTACATGGTAAGTAAGATCATTGATCTACAAGTGTATGTGTGTGCATGATCCAGGTTTACAGGTGTGTAGAACTAGATTGATTTGCAGGTGTGCAAGATTAGGGAGAACAGCAACATAATAGGGAGCAGTATCAGGCAAGATCTACTTGGAGTATAGTGTGTACTTAGTTATAGAGCAAAGAGGAAGGCAAGGCAATTCCTTTCATAAGTAAGATCAGATTGGGTTGCAGGTTGTTGCTGTTCAGGGCAGATCTACTTGAAGTACATTTCTGTACTTGGAGTGCATGGAGCACTTGTGGTGTGTGTGGAGCACTGGAATACTGGTAGTAGTGGATACTGACTAGTTAGAGGTGAACACCAACTCTGTGTTTGAGTTGTGTGTTGTGACCGTAAGAGAGAGAGCTTTGAGGGAAGATTTACTGTTTATGCCCTAGAGGTGTGGGAGCCCTAGAGGTGTGTAAGGAAGAAGAACTGTGGCAATATTCTTTGTTGTATTTCCTTCTGAAAGAGTTTTAATACAAGTTGTGTATTGTCTCTCATATTCTGCATTATTTTTGAATTCTAGTTACTTGTGATTCTGGTTAATTCTGCATGTAAGTTGCTTGTATTTGGTAATCAATTGTGTGCTTCTATTATTTCCCAACAAGTTTATATACTTAATCTAACCAGTTGACTCTCTTCGTAGGTCATTTATAACATACAAGTTTTTAAAAATTCATCGATATAGTTGACTCTGTCAGTAGAATATAAAAATAAACATTTGAGTAACACACCATAAAATTTACAAATTAAACATCTTCAAAAGGATCAAGGTCAATTCTTACCTTCTCTATCATTTCTATTTTTAATTTATAGTCCTATTTTTCATATTTTTTAGTCTATAAAATTGTAACCCTACAAAAAAGTGGATCGATTTGCTCAACACAGTTCTATATCCTAATTTCTCTCTAGAAGACTCAGTCAACCTATTTAACTATGTTTTTTTGGATCTTACTTCTATAGATAGTAATGACTTTGTCAATTCTATTCTATAATTTTTTCATATAGTGTTACCTAAACCAACTCTATACTATTCAAAAATAAAGGAATTAACCTATATTTCTAGTAATTAATTCAATTTTCATTGTTGTTGCTTGCTTGCTTAGAGTAAAAAACATAGAATAAATAGGAGGTTTTTAATTTACTAATTTAATGACACTATTTTTTTTCACATACTTCAAAATCACTTAACATTAAAAAGCATTAAACATTTTTCTTCTCAAGGTCTAACTACTTGGATTTCATCACTAAAGGGGGAGCTGACTTGGTTTTATGGCCAAGTATAAACACATGCTTGATGGTATATATTGGCAAAGCACCTGCCACCCTTATCATTGCAAGCTTATGAAATGAGGGGGTAGGCCCCAATACCAAGCCAATACCATCACCAATACAAATTCCTTTTAGATTAAACTACCTGAAACTATCCATATATTGATTTCTAGTTCCTTCTTACAACCAACTTTATAACACATTAATTTTAAAATTTATTATAACTTAAAACATTTAGTTTTGACCACTTAGCTTAACATTTAAATTCTAGTTTTATTGTTTACGCTTTGATCATTGTATTTTGTATTAAAAAATTTGTACTAGCCATCATTAGTATAATGTTTCTGTTGTGTGATATAATTATACCAAACACATTGATCTAATTGCTTGTGTGTTTAATTATATTTTCTTAGTTATTATCTTGTAAAAAATTTCCCTATTTTCAGAACATAGTCATCCTTGTCGACATAGTCTCTCCTAGACTATTGGTCCTATTTATTTTCATTACACAATCAACCTATTTGAATGTGTATATTTTTTATATTGCCTTAGTTTTACCATCCATAAAACATAATTGAGTAGTTTGACTGTGTCTTTTGTGTCTTATTTTGTTTATTTTTTCTATATACTCTATCGACCTAGTCGACTCTATACCTCTTGGCTGATCTATTCTATATTTGTCTAAATTTGTCCTAATTTTTCCTCTTTACCTTATAATTTTAGTTTATACCTTCAAGTATCATGAAATCCCCTATCATAATCTTTTTGGACAACCTAAATCCATTTAGATGATATATGGGGTGTTATTTTCTTTCTACCTTTGCTACCCAAGAGGATCCTCACTCTTGGAGCACTTTTTCTCATCATTCATCTTTAGACTGCAATATGGTCCAAATCAATCCAACTGATGAGATTGATGGATCAGATCCATTCTATACTTCTCAAGATAATTATCAATTTAAGGCATCTTATTACATTGTGGGGCAATTGACACAAGCCTAACAAAAAATTCCATGAGAAACCTTCTCAACATGAACAAATTATATGTTAGTAATCTACCACCTAGAATTCTCCCCCTAATACCAATTTAGGGAATGTTCCCCCTCCTACCAATCCTAATAATCCTCCTCCTGACACCAATCCACTAGTTGATACCACTCTAATTATTTCACAAATAGTGCAACAAATGAACATCATGTAAACATCTAATAGCTCTAAAATGATGAAACTACAACATCATTTGATAAACATGGCTAATCAACCTCCTATTTTTCTTCTCTAAAATAGCCAAAATTGCATCCCTCCTCCTCTTGAAGATGCCATAGGAAATATTATTACCCAACTTATTATGTATAACAAGATGCTTCAACACATTCAAAATGAGTCTTAAGTCCCCTTCATTGTATCTATTTATACTAATAATATATCTCCAACTATTAAATATGATGGAACTAAAGACCTCACATATTATCTCAAAGCATTCGATAATATTTATAAATAGTGGATTCAAACTAATAACTTTTCCACTGCCAAAGTTTTAGTTAAAAGCTTCATAGGTGATAGATTAAAATGGTATAACCAACTTCCCCATCATTTTATATGGTAATTCAAGGATTTAGTCAATCCTTTAGTTAAGGAATTTTATCACAATGATCATCCCAAAAATTATCTTAACCATTTAATTAATACTAAACAAACCTCTTTTGAGTCAACTCATGATTTTATCAAATGATGGAAATCTTTGACTCATAAAGCTGATCACAAAATGACTGATGATAACATGTTTAATCTCTTCATCACTACTTTAACACCTTCCCTCCAATACAAGGTTCAAAATTTTTCTCTCCAAACTTTAAATGATGTTATTAATCAACCAAAGTGACAAGACTTTCTCATCAAACAGTTTGAACCCAACACTAAGACCATCAAGGGATATTTACAACATTATACCAAGACAATCATTGGCAATCCTCCTTAACCAAAACCATGAGTAGCCAAAATAGATAATCCCCAAGCTTTCCATGCACTACTAAATGTTCAACAAATGAAACAAATTTTAGTGCCTTCTAAACCATTCACTTATGCTAATAAACCACCTACATGGTATGAACCTAATTTTTTTTGTTGGTTTCATGCTAACATAGGTCATTCCCATGAAACATGTCATGGGTTTATAAAATTTTCCATTTATTTTATGTTAGGAGATACATTCAATAATGATGCTATGATCAAAATATGCCATCATGAATATATTAATGCTTCTCAAAATAAATAATATTTCAATCCCTCTTCTTCTGAAAACCCAAAAAAAATTCTACATCCAATCCTCAACATTCAAACAAATATATTTGTGCCATTGATGATGACTATGATCAATACTGTACCAATTCTCAATACATGAATTCAACTAAAGTCAATTATTTACATAACCCACCCACAAAGATCCTGTCACAAATCCAAAGAAATAATCACTAGAAGAGAAACTATCAAATATACCAATACCACTAACATACCTTTAGAAACCATTGAGGAACCACTTCCTCAATTAGAACCTCTAACTACCTCTCTTCCTACCAAAAATATTTTACCTTCCAAGCCTCGTGTTGGTTCTTCATATTCAAAAAATCATTGGAATTTCCTAGAAAACTTAACTCTATGCCTTGTAAAATAAATCTCATGGAGTTAGTTCAAACTTATCCATATCATTACAAATTCTTAATGCAAAAACTACAAGAAATTGAAGAACCATCTTCCCTAAAAGTGGAATAACCTTCTCACAAGTCTCCACTAATGGAAGTTCAACCATTGAAACTGTTTGTCCTTATTCAAAACCTTCCATAGAGTTCCTTGAAGAAGACATGATCAATGATGAAATTCTATTTCAAGCTGATAAACTAACTCTATTCATTAAAATAATCATTGATACCACCCTTATTCAAAAATTTGTAGTAGATTAAGGGTTGGGAATTAATGTGACATCTCTTTGGCCAATTCAATAACTTAGGTATACAAAAAATCATCTCAAGCAACTCACCTAACATTTCATGAATTTGACTAGACCAATAAAAAAAACTTGGTTTTAATTGATCCCCTCTCACTATTGGACCCAAAACTATATGTGCCAAGCTAATGGTTCTCAATTTAACATTATCTTATAATATACTCCTTGGTCACCCATGGACATATTGTCTGAGGGTTATTTCCTCTTTTGGTAGCCAACTTATCAAGTTTATTCATAATGTAAAATGTTACAAACATGAGGCTAAACCTAATCCATGGAGTATTCAGCTTCCTAATCCAAAATATCAGTAGCAAATTATAACTATTCCATGAATTAATAGTGCACCTTTACCTAAATTCATCAATATGAATCTAGATTTATAGGTCACTCTTTCTCATTCTAATGATGACAAGATATATGATTTGAAAAAAACTTACAATACTACCAAGATACCTCCATACGTTTCAGATTCCTCCTTCCTTATTACCTCATGGTCACACCATCTCTCTCATTGATGAGATCACTAAATTTCATCTTGCATGTAGTAGACATGAATCATCTTACATAGAATATGATTTCACCTATAATGATTATGGATTAGCCAATTTATTGTAAGACCATTTAACCATGTCACCTCACAAATTTAGTGATCTAGATGTATCTCCTTCTGATGCTCCTCTAAAGATGAAAGCATTTACTATCTCTCACACCTATGATGATAACTACATTATGGCCGAATATCCATCGTGAGACTTGGATGTTCAATACTATCAACAAACCTTAGCTAAAATACATGCTTTCAATTGAGATATTCATGTCATTTCCATAGATATTGATTTAGATCTTGAAGGTCATGTACCTCTAATTAATTCTCCACTTCTTGATACCCCTTGGGTTGCTAAATAAATCTTACCTCTCAAAAATTCAAAACTTATGGGTCCTTCTATACCTTCTATCTCAACAATCAATCTACAAAACACTCTCCCTACTAGCTATTCTAAAAATACACCTATTATCAATCCAATTGAATCTAATCAACCTTCATCCATAGTTCCACCTACACCCAAGATTACCCTTGATGCCAAGGTAATATATGTACACTAGATGCATTCTAAATATTATTTCCATGAAAAAAAAATCATTAATAATGAATTATACATGGAATACTATGGACCTTTACCCATGCTACCTAGTGATGAAGCCATACTTGACTTACTCCATGCTAGAAAACCTCAACTTGCTTGGTAACATCACAAACTTGAGAATTTTAAATGAAATGATCCTTGTTTTATTAACTTAATTTATAAATTAGATTCCAAAACAAATCCCATTTTCTCTCTTACCAATGTTTCATATCATTTTCAAGATGAAAATACTATGCCTATTAAAGAAACCATGAGAATATAATATGGCACAACCTCATGTCCTTGACCTTGAACAGTCTCTAGAGAAATCACACTAATTGAACATGATAAATTTGGCCTATTATTTTATAAATATCATGATACTTTTGCTTGGTTTTATAAGGACATGTCAGGAATTGACCCTAGTATCATTATGCACAACATAATCACATACCCAGATGCCAAACCTGTCCAATAAAAACAACAAAAATTTCCACTTGAAGTTTTCACCTTATGCCATAAATAAATTATCAAACTATTAGATGTCAATTTTATTAAAAATATGCACTATATCTAATGGGTCTCAAACATTGTTCATGTTCATAAAAAAATCACCATGGTTATTCACATATGCATCAACTTATACAATCTTAACTAGACATGTCCTAAAGATAATTTTCCATTACCTTCAATACATGCCATCATTGATTCCACTATTGGATATGAATTTTTATCACTCATGGATGGTTTTTTGGGATATAATAAAATTTACATAGCATCCAAAGACCAACACAAAACAACGTTTACTATAGAATGGGGAACCTATTGTTATGGTAAAATGCCTTTTAGCCTTAAAAATGTTGAAGCTACCTATCAACATGACATGACCCATATTTTTCATGATATTAAACATAATATTTTGGAAACCTATGGATGAAATCACTACCAAATCACAAATTCACACAACCCATTTCTGTGATCTATCCATCATCTTTGATCTATTAATCAAGTACAAAGTTAGACTTAACCCCTACAATTGTGTCTTTGGTATTACATCTAATAAATTGTCAGGGTTATTAGTTTCTCTTCATGGTATTGATGTCAATATTTATAAAATAAATTATATAATTAACATGCCCATTCCATGATCCATTTTAGACATTCACACTTACCTTGACAAGCTTGGGGTAATTTAATGATTCATCCCCAAAATGGATTATTGCATATACTTAGTTAATTGCCTTCTTAAAAAGGTAATTCTCTAGAATGTATTGATCCATGTCAAAATGTATTTGAAAACATTAAATAATCATTATTCCATCCACCCACCCTTTTTCCACCTTCTAATGATCATCCTTTGATTCAATACACTCTTTTACTCCTATATTAGTTGGGGCAATGCTTTCCCAAAAAGGTGATACTAGAAGAGAATATCCTATTTATTATATTAGTTGAGTCCTCATTGATTGTGAAATTTTTTATACTAAATTAGAATGTGATCGTCTCATATCTAATTTACAACTAAAAATATCTATCACTATATGGTTTATCAAAACACTTATGCCATTGTCCATTTTGATCCACTTTGTCATTTCTTCTCTAAAGCATTTTTACCTGGAGATAGAATTAGCAAGTGGATGGTTCTCTTGATGGAATTTGAACTTCAAAAAATTAAAAAAAATCCATCAAAAGACAAGTCATTACTGACCAAATTGTAGTGGTACCCATACTCATTATAAATCATCTTCAAGATAGTCTCCCTGATGATAAAATTCTCTATATCAAAGGTCTCAATTAGGTTATCTCTCTTAAAGTTTATTTTCATAATTTCACTACTGACTTAGAGGGAAATAATCAAGAATATACATATATCATTCCCAATACTACTAAATCCAAATTAGTTATTCAATAACTTCATGAATTCATCATCAATTTACATGAAGACACTTGGAACCTCCACTTTGATGGTGCCAAATGCCTCCAAGGAGATGGGCTAGGTTATATTTTACTAACCCTCATGGTAAAATAATCCCTATGGAATTTAGGATAACCATTGATGTCACTAATAGCATGGCATAATATGAGTCTATCATATTTGGTATGAAAGTGGCACTTGACTTAGATATCCCATATCTACCCATTTTGGGTGACACCCAACTTATCTACCTCTAGGTTAATGGTAATTACCAATGTAAAAGTGAAAATATTATCACTTATCATCAAATAGATACAACACTTGCCAGAGAGTTTACCTCTTTTACCATTGAGCCCATTCTAAGAGATCAGAATTCTATCATTGATTTTATTGCTTCTTTAGCATCCCTATTTCATTCTCATCAAGTACTTAATGATTCCCAATTTATCATTCAAATAATAAATTCCTTTTATTCTATCCTATTATAGGATTTTATTATTTATCACATTGAGGCTATCACTATTCAATAAATCCCATGGTAAAAAACATTACTCAATTCATTAAATATCAAAACTATCCTCCAAATGTGAATTTTTGCAAAAAGTTTAGAATTCATAAGCATGATTTTAAATATGTCTTCTGATATAACACCCTTTATTATTATAATGTATAAGGTACCTTGATCTATTATGTAATGAAAGAAGAGGTCCCTCCTCTATTTGAACAAGTACATGGGGGAATTTATGGTGGTAACTACAATGAACAAGTTATATCATGCAAATACCTATGTATGGGATAATTTTGTCCTACTTTAGAAAATGATGCTATCAATTTTGCTAAAAGGTGTAGTCCTTGCCAAATTCATGATGATCTAATCCATTCATCACTATTTTAGCTCTAAACTATGGAATCTCCTTGGCCATTTTACATGTGGGTATTAGATCTCAGTGGCAAATTACCTCGATCACAAGATGGTCATGTTTTATCATTATTGATACTGAATATTTTTGTAAATGGGTATAAGCCATGCCTCTTTTTAATGTTATGGGAACCACTATTTCTAAATCTATTATTAACAAAATTATTTGTCACTTTGGATTTCCCCATACTATCATTTTTGATAATGGTGATAATTTCAAAAACAAGGATGTGGAGTAGTTATGTGCTAAATTTTAAATATCCCACACATTTTATATACCTTACCATCCACAATGCAATGGATAAGATGAGGCCAATAACAAATTTATCAATAAAATTCTACAAAATATCGACATTGATTGGTATCTTCACTTATATCCTACACTTTGGGCCTATCATACTAGTATACTTACTACCACTAGGGCAATACTGTTCTCACTAATTTATGGTTATGAGTCCATCTTACCACTAAAAGTTGAACTCCCTTCCTCACTTATATCTCTTTGTAATATTATTACTAATGAATAATTATGTGAAGCTCACCTTTATGCTCTTGATATTCTCAATGAGCACCATTTAACCACTCTTTAACATAACCACCAATACAAGGCTCATATTGCCAAATGACATAATAAAAAGGTTAAACGCTACACTTTTAATGTTGGTAACACAGTCCTTAAATTAGACTATACATATGACAGAGAAGGAAAATACTCCCATAAATGGTGGGACCCTTATTTAGTGAAAGACATTCTTGGTCCTAACACCTATTGCCTCCAAACTAATAAAGGTCATGTTTTTAAAGAACCCATTAATGTGCAATTTTTGAAGCAATATTTTTATTAGGTATTCCCTTCTTATCTTACTTATATATACTATCATACTAACACTTCTTGTAATATTTTTACATAGATCTCTCCCTTTGCAGTAAAATCCTTTTTACACAAACCTTAGTTCCTTCCCTTATCCCTTTGGTTTCTTTCTCTCGTGAGTTGCATTATAATACCATGGATAGGACTTAGTTTTCCTCATGAATTCCTTTCACTTTCGTACATTGATTTTTTTATATCAAGTTAGTTATTTTTCAATACTTTTTACACCCACTTGGGTTCTTATTTTATGAGTTGCAATGTAAGACCATGGATGAGACTAAGATCTCCTCACAAATAACACTTTTACCTTTTTTTCATATACTTTATTCACCCTTTTGGTTTTTATTTTATGAGTTCCAATGTAAGACCATGTATAGGACTAGGATCTACTCATAAATGCCACTTTTACCATTTTTTCACATACTTTGTTTACCCTCTTGGGTTTTTATTTTATGAGTTGTAGTGTAAGACCATGGATATGACTAGGCCTTCCTCACAAAATACCAACTTTTGCCTTTATTGCATCCACTTGGGTTTCTCTCTTATGATTTTAAATGTAAGATAATGGATAGGACTAGGATCTCCTCATAAAATTACCATTTTATTTCAAAACACCTTTATTAAACCAAGTGTCCATTTTCTAGAATGTTAAGAAATGGTTACAAGTTTTTGATCCATATTCTGAACTTTGGGTTTTATTTCTTTTATAAATAAAAATTGCACAACAAACTATTTTAGCATGTTTCCATACACTTCATACATTATTATGATAAGTAATAAATCTTACCTATCATTATATCCCCTTTCACTTTATCACATTTTTACAATTTGAAGTAATTCAAATTGTTTCATGTTCATTTTCCTCTTCATTTCATTTTATTTCATTCCAATTTAGATAAAACAAGGTTGAATTCAAGATATCACTTATATTTCACATGAATAAAAAAAAATCTTAAACACCATGCTCTCTAAGTTTTCTTTCTTAGAAACAAGTCTAAAATTTTCAAATAATAGTCATTTTTAGCACCCATGTTTGGTTCTTTGAATCTGTATGGAGGAGGAATAGAAATATCCATCAAAATTTAAAATCCAAATCATTTAAAAACAAAGGGAAATGATCAAAAGGTAAATTAAAATTCAAAAAAGTCAACATCACACCAAAATATATGATTTATAGCACATCTCCTATCTCTAATCAAAGCTTAAAATCCAAAGTTAGCCTCATGATAGAGTTGAGGTCCATTTGGGTGTGGTAGCCCAGTAGATTGGAATAGAAGAATTTGAAAAAAAAAATCTATAGTGCTACTTAATTTCTCATGCAAGTACCCAATATTCGCAGTAGACTAAAAAATCTATAAGGGGTACTAAATAATAGGGAACATGTTGTGGGAAGGTAGGTCCATTTTAATTTTCTTTTATATAACCTTCATGGGATGATATTCATACTCCATTTGATGACCCAAGACTTGTGTGGTTAGGAGTTATGTAGAGTCCTTAATGTCAAAAATCCTCTTATTTTGACAAACCTAATCTATGTGCCTTAACTTCAATAAAGAGTTTATCTACCTTGATTTTTATTTCATTTCCCCCACCACCCATTTCATTTCCCCACTTGAAAGGTAAGTTTGATTCTAAATTTGATTCCCCACTTTTATATTCCCTCTTCTTCACATCTTAAAAGATGGTATCATTACTTTGTTTCAATTTTATCTATCTGTAGAACAAAATAGTATGATTGAGTGACTATGGATTATATTATTTATAATATTGATTTCCATTTATATAATTACCTTGGTTTATTTGGAAAAAAATCATTATCATCCCTTTTTTTTTGGATAACTGTGTTAATTTATATATTTTTGTTGTACCTCTTTTTTTCAAACAACTACATTCATTTCTATATTTTTGTTGTAATTCCTTTTTTTCTAGGAAACTACATCTATTTTTACTTTCATGTAATTTTTCCATTGTTGAGTGAGGTTGGATTGTTACTTCTGACTCACCAATGTTGCTTTTCCTTTTATGTACTTTTTCCATTGATGATTAAGGATTGTTACTGCTCACTCATCAATGTTTTTTTAACATTTATTTCCCATATTTGTTTTATTAAGGATTGTTACTTATTTAACATTGATGTTTTATTACTATTTTTACTTGTATCATTTATTAATTAAGGTTTACTTGTTTGATTTTTTCTATCATTTAGTAGCCTTGGATTTTCAATCACCTAATTTAATTTAAACTTTTGATTGGTCATTTGGTCTTAACTTAGCATTTATCACCCCAACTTACCAAATTTACAATTATATCATGTCTACACCATTAAATTATTTTAGATTTCCTACATTTCTTAATTTGTGTTCTTTATTTTTATATCCTTAGGTTTGTCCAAAGCAATATCTGCACCCTACATGATCAAAATTACAAACACAACAAATAACCATTTAACAATAAAGATAAGTCAAGGTATACATACATTAATTTTATTTTAGTTATTTAATTTCAACCATTTAATTTTAGTTATTTTATGTTTGACAATACTATAATTTATTTATCTCAACATTATGTGTTAATATGTTCTTTTCCCAAAGCACCATCCCATGTTACACCTAAGTGACATGTGATGAGATTCAAGTGGGGAATATATATACATATAATATTTTAAAACTTTATAAATTAATGATATTTTCTCTCTTTAAATAACCTATTGAGTCTCAATATCTTTGAGTGCATGCCTTAAATGGTGCACTAGGAAAGGGGTGGGTAGACTATTAGTGCTTCACAAGGTCGTTTTCCCCTATAACACCACTTACAAATAACACAAAACCATCCTATACACTTAAATAAGATTTGAAACCTAATTTACACATTAATACAAGTTTAAATACCTTAAACAACCCATATATAAGCCAAAAAATCTGTTTGACTTTTAATGAACAATGTTGACCTGGGATGACCCTACATTTAAATTAAATTAGCAAGTTATGGGTCTAGGTTGGTGATGCAGAAGCATCACTCGTAGAGAGAATTTTTGATTAATTTTGGTTTTTTTTTTCATTCATGTAGGATTTATGATGACTTGTATGGCTTGATAAGAGCCAATCATTCTTATATTTCAAACTAGTAGCCTAGGATTGCATCTAGGTAGTGCAAATTTCAAAATTTGGATTTTCCTGCCAGAATTAGTTGTATTAAAAAAATTGAATTTTTGGTGTGTTTTAGGACATACAGGGGTGAGTGAAAACATTTAATAAGTTCATGACCAATTTTAAAATGTCACTAGAGACCTCTTGAGCTATTTCTAAGGGTCTAAAGTAACATGTACCTAGGAAAGTGACATTGGTGCTTTATCACCTTTTTACACTTGTCATGTAACTGTTGAAAGGATTCAAAAAATTTGATTACACTAGTTATGTTCCATAAAAAATAAAATATTTTAGAATATTATATAGTTAAATTCAAGTTTTTTAGGAGATCATATTCAAAGGAAGGAGAAAAAAAACCTTGTTCTTGAAAGATCAAAATAAGACCCTGTTCTTGAATTACTTATTTTATTGTAGACCATGTTTTCAAAATTGATGATCAAATGGAATGTGATAAATATTTTAAATATAATTTAATTATTTATGATTTTTTTTTGAGATTAAAAGTTTTAATTAATAATAAACAATTCATCTGGTATTCATATACACTTATAATAGACCCCTATTTTGGGAGTTGTTCTTTTGGTGTGCAGACTGTATTTTGTTATTAAGGGATAAAAGACTTTGGAATTATATTGATTTATGTTAATAAAAGTTATTTTTATTATATTTTATGGTAATTATCAATAAATATTTAATATATCCTTGGTTTCTCAAATATTTTCACAAACAGACCCCTGACCCATATGAGAAGCAATTATTGAATGGATTGTAGGATTACTCCATGAGCAGATAGGAACCTTCTTTCGATTTAAAAATGTTTGGAATTTTTTTTTGTAATTTTATATAATATTTTTTAAGTTAAATTTATAAATTTTAATTTATTTATATGTATTTTATTCATCTTTATAGGTACATAGACCTTTAGATGTATCATTTGCCTGCACAGTCAAAAGTAATTTTCCTTAGAAACCTATGATAACAGGTTAAAAGTATGCATCCATTGATTTAAAAAATTGAAAAAATTCAATATAGACATATAAAACCTCACACATATATTTTAAATATTTTAAAATTTCCAAAGTGGAATTTTATTTGCTCTCGGGTTAGTATAGGCACCTAAAAGCCCTAAACTAGGGTTTCTTGCATAAGTCCACTTCCAACCATCAAAAATTAAAAATTTATGGTAATATGATCTATTTTGGTATTATATACCTGAATCAAATGATTTAAATAGTTTATGTATCTATTTTTATCGATTTTAGTGAACTGAGTTATGCAAGGGCTAGAAGAGGCCTAATTGAATAGGCCTAAAAGAGGGAAAGTAGCCTAGACAAGGAGTTAGGTCACCAAAATTGACACAAAGGTGTATATTAAGAAGGAAAAGAGGAATAAGAAATTTATAATCCATAAAAATTTGTAATTTTTCCATACAAGTAAGAAAATAGTGACAAAAAGGCTAGTAGGAAGGGTTAAAGAGCCTAGAGAGTTGAGTCAAGAATTCAAGGTTGACAAGAAATCCAAGGAACCTATACATAATTTTGGTATTAGAGAAAAAATTGGATACCTAAGAAAAAGTTATTGAGATAATATTCTTTAGATAAAAGAGAATAATAGGTACTTTTTTGACAGATTGCCTTAACAAGGATAAAAATTCCACCTAGGAGAAATAGAGGAAGTGTTACAAGGAACCAAGGTAACCAAGATGTTATGTTGTTAGAGATAAGGGACATTAGAGTCATATTAGATTATATGTTGAATACTATATAATTAAAACAAATAAGAGGAGTCCTAACAGGGGACTTGAGTGACAGGGAAGATGAGCCATAAGACCATGAGGTAAAAGAGGGAGAAGAGACAGTTGAAGGACCTAAAGAGCAGTGTATAGAGAAACTCTTAAAGGTGATCATGGGTCAAGGATCCAAAAAAAATGTAGAGTTTACCACCTATTCAGGTGGTATTGATGAAGAACTAATGTATTGGGTGAATGAGTTAGATAAGTATTTTGAATATGAAGAGGTACCTGATGAGAAGAAAGTCAAGTTTGTAAGAACCAAACTGAAGGGGTGTGTTTCATTATGGTGGGAATTCACACAATATGAGAGAATAAATAATGGAAAGAACAATATAAATTCTTTGGATAGAATGGTTTCCAAGCTTAAAGGCAAATTATTGGCAAGTGACTATGAGACAAACTTATTCAGATAATTACAAAATTTAAAGCAACATGAAATGACTGTGAAGGCTTATACAAAAGAGTTATATAAGTTGACCATCAGGTTAAGACATGTTGAGGAAGATAAATATAAGATTACAAGGTATTTGAATGGCCTAAGGTATAGCTTACAAGATGAACTAGCACTTGTTATCCTAAAAACACTAGAGTGCTACCAATTTGCACTCAAGGTGAAGACAAGTTGAATAGGAAACATAATCAATAAAATAGAAGAAGGAGAAGAAATTTTAGAGGTAGAGGACAACAAAGAGGTATAAGTTTCTCATAAAGAGGACATAAAGGAGAGTCAAATAATTCACAAGAGTAGTCCACTAGTTCAAGATGTGGATTTAGAGGCAAGAAACCTTTCAACAAATGTGGTTATGCATCAAGGGGTAGAGGATCAAGTGGATTCACATGAAGGTATTTCAAGTGAAATAATTTTTATATCCATAAGTCATGGGAATTCCCAGAGGACCAACCAATAATAATCCCAAGAAATGAAGTGAGAAATTAGATTGTACAAAGAGGCGAGGAAGAGATTGTTTGCTCTCCATCACACATGGAAGAGCCTGAAGTGGGAGAATCATTGCTCATGAGGAGGGTGATAATCAAGCCACCCAAGGAGGATCCGCCATAAAGTAAGACTATCTTTAGGACATATTTAAAATTCCAAGGTAAGTGTTACAAAATGGTCATTGATTTAGGAAGCATGAATAATCTTGTTTCAGTAGAAATGGTTAATAATCTTGGGCTAAAGAAATTACCTCACCCTAATCCATATAAGGTCTCATGGTTTAATAAGGGAAAAAAAGTATTAGTGAGTGAACAAAGTTGGGTAGAGTTATAAATTGGAATATTTAAAGATAAGGTTCTTTGTGATGTCATCCCAATGGATGTGTGCCATGTGCTTCTTGGGAGGCCTTGGAAATATGATAGGCAAACCACTCATGATGGAATAAATAACATGTACATTTTGATGAAGGATGGAGTTATTCACACTTTTTTCCCATAAATATTGAGGAGAGTGATCAAAAATTTGGCTCACATTTGATTCTAGTAAGTGGTAAGGAGTTTTTGAATGATATGCATGAATAAGAGATAGGCTATGCTTTGGTCATCAAGCCTAAGACTATTATGACAACCACTATGATCAATGATCTACCCGAAGATATCCAAGAAATGTTGGAGAAGTATGCATACATATTTTTTGATGATCTACCCAACACATTTCCACTTATGAGGAGTATAACACATCACATATACTTTGTACCTAGAGCAAGTCTACCAAACAAGGAAGCCTACAAGATGACCCCATAAGAGAATGCTAAAATAAAAATACAAGTGTAGGAGTTTCTTGACAAAGGGATGACAAAAGAGAGACTGAGTCTTTATGTAGTACCCATAGTGTTGGTGCCAAATAAATAAGGTGAGTAGAGAATGTGTACTAATTCTAGGTCCATAAACAAGATCACCACAAGATATAGATTTCTACTTCCCAGGATGGAAAATTTGATGGATTTCTTGAGTGGAGCAAGATAATTTTCCAAGATTGACCTCAAGAGTGGATAAAATCAAATAATAATTAGGTAAGGTGATGATTGAAATACTAATTTAAAGATAAATTAAGGTTTGTATGAGTGTTTAGTCATGCCATTTGGTTTAACCAATGCACCTAGCACTTTTATGAGATTAATGAATGAGGTAATAAAATATTTCATAGGCAAGTTTGTAGTAGTATAATTGGATGACATACTAATATACAACCAAAGCAAGGAAGAACATCTTCATCATTTGGAGTTGGTTATGAGGAGGCTACAAGAAGAGAGGTTATTGATTAACCTCAAGAATTGTGATTTCATGAAATCAAAACTGTTGTACCTTGGATTTGTCATATCATAAGGGATGCTAAAAATGGACAAGAACAAGGTGAAGGTAATCATGGAGTGGCCAACACCTAGGACAGCAAGAGAGGTAAGAATTTTTCATGGTATTTCAAGTTTTTATAGGAAGTTAATAAGAAATTTTAGTGGAATATGTGCTTCCATCATTGACACCATCAAGGGAGACAAGAAATATTTTTTGTGGAATGAGAAGGCAGAGAAGAGCTTCCAATACTTGAAGAAAATAATCATAAAATAGACAATACTAACATTTCCAAACTTCAAAAAGGTGTTCCAAATAGAGTGTGATGCAAGTGGTGAATCCATAGGGGTTATCCTAAGATAAGAGGGAAGACCTATATCTTATTTTAGTGAGAAGTTGAATGATGACAAGAAGAAGTATTCATCATATGACTTGAAGTCTTATGTAATGGTGCAAGCATTTAATAAATGGATACATTATCTCATGCCAAAAGAGTTCATAGTATACATAGATAATCATGCAATTTAATTCATTTCTAGTCAACCTAAGTTAAATAAAAGGCATGTGAAATGGGTAGAGTACATGAAAAATTTCACCTTCACCATCAAGCATAAACAAGGAAAAATTAACAAGGTTGTAGATGCATTGAGTAGGAGAGTCTTATTATTGAATGAGATTCAATTATAAAGTGTTAGGATTGAGGCACTCAAATATTTTTTTATGGATGATGAAGACTTCAAGGAAGCATAACATGCATGCAAGCACTTGCACACACTAAATAAGGAGCCATGGTTAGAGTTTGTACTTCAAGATGGATTATTGTTTGAAGGAGTACATTTGTGTGTGTCCAAAATCTCTATAAGAGGAAATATGTTCCAAGAGAAACAAAATGTAAGCATGACAGGCCACTTTGGGCTTGATAAGACATTGGAGTTGCTCACTAGGCACTACTATTAGCCTAGAATGCGAGCAGAAGTAAGGAACTATGTGAAAAGGTGAAAGATTTGTCTATTGGAAAAAAGTAAGAGCACTAATGCAAGTTTGTATTAGTCCCTACCAGTCTTGAATAGGCCTTAGGAATCCATAAATATGGACTTTTTTAATGGGGTTGACTAGGACACAGAGGGGTTTTGATTCATTTTTTTTGTTATTAATAGATTTTCTAAAATGGCACACTTCATACCATGTTGAACCATTAATGATTCCACACATGTGGCTAATTTGTTTTTTAAGGAGGTAGTGAGACTTCATGGACTACCCATGAACATTATTTTGATAGAGAACCAAGTTCCTTGGTCACTTTTACAGAACATTGTGGAAGAAATTAGGCACAAATTTGAGTTTTAGTTTATCTTACCAACCTCAAATAGATGGGAAAACTAAGGTGGTGAATAGAATTTTAGGAAACTTGTTGAGGTTTTTATCTAAGGACCATACCAAATAGTGGGATCTTGTGTTGCTTCAATTAGAGTTTACTTATAATGATTTTACCAACAAGAGCATTGGTAGGAGTCCATTATAAGTAATCTATGGCATATAGCCTAGAGGTGTATTTGAGGTTAGAAACATCAACCGTATGGAAAAAATAAGTGCTGAAGGTGAAGATTTTTTGTAATGGCAATGAAGGAGGTACATGAATAGGTAAGAAAGTATTTGGAGTCTAGTGTTGAAAAAGTATAAGAAACAAGAAGATTTGAGCAGAAGAGAAGTGAATTTACAGGTTGGATACTTAGTCTTATATCATCTAAAGAAGGGAATGTACGTAATGGGTGAATATAACAAGCTGAAGATGAAAAAGATAGGTCCTTTAAGATTCTTAGAAAGTTTGCAAACAATGCATATGAATTAGAGTTGCCTAGTGTGGTAATAATTTCACCTATATTCAATGTTGAATAATTTTACCCTTATAAATAATGTAATAAGGATGAAACATAGCATATGTTGCATATATAGTAGTCTTAGATTGGCCAACATCAATGCCTAAGGCCAAGACAAAAGAGATGGAGTGCATATTGGATAACTAGGTGATCAAGAGGACTAGAGATAAATAATATTTCAAGTATTTAGTCAAATGGAATAATCACCCAATAGAATATGCCATGTGTATTACTGAGCATGACATACATTAGTGATGGAGTACTCTAGAAGCACTCATGGACAATAATCACTCTTAGGGAGAATTTTTGTATAATTTTGGTTTGTTTGAATTCATGTAGGAGTGATTATGCCTTGTATGGATTTATAAGGCCCCAGTAATTATTATATTTCAAACTAGTATCTAAGGATTGCATTTAGGTAGTGCAAATTTCAAATTTAGGATTTTCTCGCCAAAACTAGTTGTATTCAAAATTTTGAAGTTTTGGTGTGTTTTAGGACCTAAAAGGGTGATTAAAAATATTGATTAAGTTCACAATAAAGTTTAAAATGTCATTATATACCCATTGAACCATTTTTAAGGGTCTAAAGTAACATGTACTTAAGAAAGCGATATTGGTGTTTTATCAAATTTTTACACTTGTCATGTAACCATTGAAAGGCTTTTAAAGACTTGGTTACACCAGTTATGTTCCATACAAAAGAAAATATTTTTTAATATGAGACATTTGAATGAATTTTTTTGAGGATATAATATTTTAATGAGAAAAAGAAACCTACTCTTGAAGGATCACAATACAGACCCTGTTCTTGAATTACTTGTTTTGTTGTAGACTATGTTTTCAAAACTAATGATCAAATGGAATTTGATAAATTTTTAAAATTTAATTGAGGTATTTGAGAATGTTTTTTGAGATTATAAGTTTCAATGAATAATAAAAAATTCATCTATTGTTCAAATATACTTATAACAGACCCTTATTTTGGGAGTTGTTCTTTTGGTGTTGAGATTGTATTTTGTTGTTAAAGGATAAAAGAATTTTAAATTGTATTAATTTATGTTCCTCAAGGTTATTTTTATTATATTTTATGGTAATTATCAATAAATTAATAATATATCATTGGTTTCTCAAATATTTGCACAAATAGACCCCTGACCCCTGCGAGAAGCAATTGTTGAATGGACTGTAGGATTACTCCATGAGTAGATAGACCCTTGTTTTGATTTGTAGGTGATTATAAAATGTGTTTATAATTTTATATAACGTGTTTTAATTTCCTTTATTAATTTTTCTTGATTTTTATGCATTCTATTCATCTTTACAGGTGCATAAATTTATAGATGCATCATTTTCCTAAACTATCAAGAATGATTTTCCTTGGAAACCTATGATAATGGAATAAAAGTGTGAATAAATTGATTGGAAAATTTTTAAAAGGTCAAGAAATACCTAGGAAACCTCACATATATATTTTAAATATTTTGTTACGTCCATAGTAAAATTTTCTTTGCTCTCGAGTTAGTACAGGCACCTAAAAGCCCTAAACTAGGGTTTCTTGCATAACTCCATTTTTGACCATCCAAAATTCATAAATTTTGGTAGTATGATCCATTTTTAGATTATATAATTGAATAACATGGTTTTAAGAGTTTATGTATCCATTTGTACATATTTTAGTGAATTGATTTGTGCAAGGGCTAGAAGAGGCTTAATTGAATAGGCCTAAAATAGGGAAAGTGGACCTAGACAAGGAGTTAGGCCACCGAAATTGACTCACAAGTGTGTATTAATAAGTAAAATAGTAATACACCATTGGTAAATCATAAAAATTTGTAATTTTTCCATATAAGTAATAAAATAGGGATAAAAGGGCTAGTAGGAAGGGTCAAATAGCCTATGGAGTTGAGTCAAGAATTCAAGGTTGACAAGAAATATAAAGAACATCTATATAAATTGGCCTTAGTAAAATCATACTAGGACCTAATTTGAATTTATCAATTAATGATATATATTCAATTGGACCTAATCTATCAATAAAACTTTTGAAAGGGTTTAGGGTTATATTCAACTATATATACACATCTTTTTTACCTTTGTATTTGAGAGAGACAAAGTTAATCATTAATTTATGCTTATTTACATTTTTTTAGTCCACCATTATACTTGAGGAGTCATTACTTAGGGGTTACAATCATAGAAAAATATTTTCTTATGGAAAAGTCTTGGATGTTTTAGCTTATCTTAGTGATTCTTACAAACCACAAAAACCTCTTGCAAAACACCTTTGGCCAAGGGAGGGATTGAGTCTCGATGAGTTCATCTTCAAATTAAGTATCTCTAACTCTTAATCATCTATTTTATTAGATATAAGTAGCATAAGTAATGGCTTTTTAATGTATTTATCTCTCCATGCATTAGGGTTACACCTATACATAGCTTAATTAGAATTATTCTATGCATGTTTACTTTTGTGTCTATTACCCCCATCTTATGTCACTAGATTTGGTGAGAACTAAGTTAGATTTTAATTTAATTTGTATTTACTTTTTCAATATAATAAAACATAGGACCTAGCTAGGGTTATAACATGGTGTTACTTGACTAGAGGCTTTGGAACCCTCTTTAGTGATATCATTGTGGTAAGGGACCCCTTGGTTAGGTCTAGTAGAACCATATTAGTCATGATCTTGATTTTATAAATATACCAACAAGTGGAAGAGTAAGTTTGATTTATCTTTTACAAGCTAGGATTGATTTATAGATAAGCTTCACTTTCCCTTACATACACTAGTTACCTTCACGTTAAATCTAACAAACATTTAAGGATAGAAGAAATACATCTACACCTAATTCTATGTGTGATGGGATCATTGTAGATATGTAGGTAGCTCAGGGAGTGGGTGTGGGCTTAGAATAATAACCCTTAGGATGCATCTTTATGTTCATGTTATCAACTAACTTAATTTTGTTTTTGGATAACATGTTTAGAGAACTAACCTTTTAGGATTCCCTCCTAGTATGGGTAATTGAAAACTAACCTTAGGGTCTTCTTAGAACATGTGCTTAAACATATAAATTTAGAGATCTTGCTCTAGCATAAATATTTTAATGTTCCTTTCCACACATGTTTCTTGTAAGTTCTATCTACATGGTTTACTTAGTTTATTTTAGTTATTTTGGGAAAATCACCCTCACTAATTAATGGTTTTTGAGCTTATTTTCTCCTGTATTTACTTTAGACACCATTATAAACTTGTTCAAGAGACAAAAATTATATGAATAGCATAATTCAAGATTATTGAGACATTGGCCTCATTAAAATGAGATAATATAGGTTTTTTAATCACACTTGACTCTCATTGTGACAATGTGTTGGATTTTTTGGTATGCACATGTACCTTATGATGTTATCTATGGTGATTGATAACATTTATATGTGTCATTATTTTGAATAGATGATGAGAGCACAATATATCTCATAAATGATGTATTAGATCCCTTGTTGGCTTAGAGTACCAATATGATCTTGATGATGATGCCTCTTATAGGAGGCAATCATAATTGAAAGGATAATGACATCAAAACTTGATTCTATGGAGTGGATATGTAGGCTACCCAAGTTGTGGTGGAGACGTTGAGTCTAAGTTCTTAGGCTAGGTTAGGGGTGCTTGTTGTTTTTCTTTATGTTGGGATCGTACGTTATTATTGATATTAACTATATATAATATTAAATAAAGTTTGAGTTTGGTCATGGTATGGTTGTTTTCAACCCTTTTATTTTAAATTTAGTTGTTTTACTTGCCTTTCATGCCTTGAGAGTAGAGTTGTATAATGCTAGGTGAGACTCTCCCTTGATGAGTCTTAAATTGGCAACCTTGTGTTAATTTATTATTTTCTTGATTGATTTGTTTCTCATGAGTGTGTTGATCAGGTTATGTGTGAATAAATTTATGATCTTTTAACTAAAGAAATTATAATTATACTTGACCATATATTCTTGGTACCTTATTATTGGTTCTTATCCTTCTTACTTGAGTAAACAAATTTTGAAACTACCTTAAGTCATAACCTCATCCCTATGTTTAGATTTCACTTCCTTGGGAAGCCTTATGTTAAAAAATAGTTGAATTGAATAAATTACGTCACACTACTTTTATAACATTTGAAAAATCATACTACAGTTTATCCACTAAGAAACTACATTTAATAATTAAGCATCATTGAATTGAATTAAAAAATCATGGGTTTTAAGACAAAATTTTTGGGCATGAAAAAATATTATTATTGTATAAGAAAAAAGTAGTTGAGGACAATCAACTTACATATATTTTAGCTAAGAAGAACCCTCTTTTTGTCATCACCACTTGTTCTATTTAGTGGTGCATTGAAAGCCTACATCATTTTCCTCATATGTTGGATTAATTAACTTGCCTTAGTGATTTATACTCTAACTTATATTTATTTATTATTCATAAGTGACACCTCTTCCATTTTGATGATTTTGATTAATCATTTTGACCATCACATTAGTAATAAACACTTTTATATGTGAATATCTAAGCCAAGTGATGTGGTATAAAAATGGTTAATAAAAATAGTAGGATACTAAAAATAGTAGGTTACTAAAAATACAAAATTACTAAAACTATAAAGTTTTTAAAAATAGAAGGTTACTAAATATAGTAAGTTTTAAATTGTTAAAAAATAGTATGTTCTAAAAATTTCTATACATAGCAATTTTATTTAAATCTAAGGTTAAATTTTATTTTAATAGGATCTATAAAAGAAAGTTGGACTAAAAGGGGTAAAAATTTATTAAGTAACCGAAAAGACCAAAATTACAAAACATTCTCCTGGCTCACCAGGGATAGCAAATCCTAATACATCCTAGCAGGGAGCATTCCCAGATCAGTAATCTTCCACGTGGAACCATTCTCCGACGCCCATTTGGCAAGACAGTCAGCAACACCATTCCACTCACGTGGAATGTGTTTGAAAGCAATAGAATTCAATGAAGTACTTAAATGCCTAATCTGATGAACAATGAGATTAAGATGCCAATCCACTTTACCTGTCTCACCAAAATTCAACAAATTAATCACAACTTGTGAGTTCGATTCGCAGATGATATTACTGCATCCATGTTGGCAACAAAAATTTACAGCCTCCAGAATCGCCATGGCTTCCATTAGATTGTTAGTATGGCAGCCTTTGTAGATTGAAAACAGAAATTTGATATTCCCTTCAAAATCCCGACCAATACCAGCAATGCCGGCCTCCCCTGGGTTCCCCCGAGAGGACCCATCCGTATTAACCTTGATAAAACCAGGTTCTGGTAGAGTCCAACGGCCAGCTCTATTAACAGGTCGCGCCCTTTGGGAGTTCCTACGCAGCACTCCACCACCAGACGCCAAGTCACAACAGGGACTTGGAGCGAGACCCAAACGTTGGAACATTCCATCCTCCTCAGCATCCAAGGCCGCGCCCTTCATACACTTGGCAGCCAACGTCTCTTGCAGCAAATTTAAAATAGAAGACCACAGCTGATCCAATGCTAAGTGTGCTCCCCTGAAGATTCTCCTGTTTCTTTCTATCCACAAATTCCAAAGAATAAAGGAAGGGCCGACCAACCAAGCATTTTGGAGCAAAGAACTACTCACAGAGGCAGGTCTGTGATTATTCCAGAAATCACACAATGAATGAACATGGCGGCAGGGGGCACCCCAGGCATCCCACCACAGATGCCAAACCTGTTTAGCAAAGGGGCATTGAAAGAACAAATGCGCCCCTGTCTCTTCACTCTTATGGCAAAAAACACAAATAGAAGGCCCCTGAAAGCCACGCTTAACTAAATTGTCCCAGGTGAGACATTTGTTGTGAGTGAGAAGCCACAAAAAAAAGTTGCATTTGGGCCAAGAAATCCAGCTCCAAACTTTTTTCCCCCAAACAACCTGGTCACCATTGTCAATTTGCTTGATCAATATAGAATATCCAGACGAAACAGAATACTGAACAGTAGTATCTCCTCCCCAGGCAAGAACATCACTTCCTTGGATAGAATTGCACCCTCTGGACTCAAGGATATGGCCAAGCTCTCTTTTGTTCACAGCTGAGCCGCCCGGGGGCCAATCGGAGGAGTTCTTCCATCTGTACCCTATAGCCAGGCCCAAACTGACAGCCTCCTTATAATGCACCACTGTATTCCACCCAGCGGAGATAAAGCGCTCAGCAAGTGGCTGTAGGTGAGGATGAGAAACTAAAAGGGGGGGAGCACCATCCCATGAGTCTTCCCAAAACAAAGCTTTCGACCCACTATTGCAGACCCAAAACAGGCTCTGTTTCACTAACTGAGCTCCCAGCTTAAGGGTACTCCACAGCATCGAGCCTCTACCCTCAATAGGAAATCTGGACACATCATGAGGCTCAATGCCCGAAAAGTACTTAACAGCTAAGATCCTGGCCCAAAGAGCAGTTTGGTTAGAACGCCACCTCCAGTATAACTTGGCAGCCAAGGCTTGGCTACCCAAGATAGCAGAGCGCAATCCAAGGCCACCACTCAGCTTTGGTCTGCAGACTGTTTCCCAATTGATTAGGCTCCATTTAGTAACTTGAAGATTCCCACTCCACAGAAATCTTCTAGAGAGAGCATCATATTCTTTGAGGAAATAGACAGGAGCTGTTTGGATCATGCATCGATAAATGGGTAAAGCCTGAATAACAGATTGCAAAAGAGTCACACGCCCAGCCGTGGAGAGCCATCTATGGGTCCAGTGACCCATTTTCATTCTTAGCTTGTCTAAAACACTCTTCCAAAACCACCTAGGCTGCCTCCCTACAACAATAGGAATGCCTAGATAAACCACGGGAAGAGCTTGATTTGAAACCTCAAGATAGCAGCAATCCTTCTTTGAATAGACTCTGGTGTGTTGAAGAAGAAGATGGAGGACTTGTGATCATTGATCTTCTGTCCCGAAGCCTCTAAATAGTTGTCAAGGGTGTACCGAAAGGCTTCTGCTTCACGGATCTGAGCTTTTCCTGCTAAAATAGTATCATCAACAAATTGGAGATGAGTCAGGGCGTTGATTCCATGACCCCATTTCCAGCCCTGTAAAGTGTTCTGAGAAACCCAAAATTTGAGAAGCCACCCAAGCCCTTCCGCCATAATAATGAACAAGAAGGGGGAAAGCGGATCACCTTGGCACAGGCCTCTCAAGGCGCCAAAAAGCTCTGAAGGAGCACCATTTATCAGGACCAAGAATGAAGGAGTCGTGATACAGCTGAACACCCAGCTGATCCAATCCTGATGGAAGCCAAAAGCTAAGAGGATTCTATGCAAAAATCTCTAGCTAACTCTATCATAGGCTTTGGCAAGGTCAAGCTTGATAAACATGGCCTTCTCCTGAGAAGAGCTCATAGAGTGAATGGCTTCCGCAGCAATCACCACTCCATCCAAAATCTGTCTTCCTGCCACAAAACCTCCTTGCTCTTCCGAAATAAGGCTGGGAAGGAGCCCTTTCAACCTTTGCGCTATAATTTCAGAGATGATTTTGTAAATGACATTACAAAGCGCTATAGGCCTATACATCTCCAAATTATTAGCCCGTTCTTTCTTAGGAACAAGAGCCAGGAATGTGGCATTCAATGCTCTAAGCATTTCTTTGCTAGAGTACGATTCCTGTATCACATCCATTAAATCCTGTTTAATAATATCCCAAAAGTCTTGGAAGAATTCAGCCGGAAATCCATTGGGTCCAGGGGCTTTGCCTCTCTTCATACTGAAAACAACCTCCTCCACTTCAGTAACGACAATTGGCCTCAACAGGCGATCATTCATACCCTCATTTATCAATGGAGGAATGCAAGATAAAACAGTATTTTCTGCCCCTTCATCAGGCATAGGATCACTAGTAAACAAATCAGAAAAGTATCTAGCAGCTTCTTTGCTAATAGCTTGAGAAGAGGTTAAGCAGGAGCCATCTTGAGTGACGAGAAGTTATAAAATTTCCGTTGCGCCGAGCCTGCACAGACTTATGAAAAAATGCCGTGTTCTTGTCTCCCTCTTGGAGCCAATCATTGCGAGACTTCTGTTTCCAGTAGATTTCTTCCCAAAGATCCCACTCCGCTAAAGCGTTGGCAGCTCTAGCTTCCTCAAGCTGAAGATCCTCCAAAAGCCCCCAATCTCTGATTTGTCTGGTTATAGCATCAAGCTGAACTTGGGCCTTCTTTTTCTGACATTGTAGATTACCAAAACAAGTTCTATTCCACCCCTGCAACTTCCTTTTAACATATTGGAGTTTTTAAAGAAAGGAATACATAGCTGTCCCAAAAGCAGGACCTCCCTGTCTCCACCACTGTGCCATGAGATCCTGGAGCGAATTATCTCTAAGCCACATCATCTGAAACTTGAATGGAGGATTTTTGGGCCTCTCAATGTACCCTATGGATAGCTTGATAGGCCAGTGATCAGAGCCCCTCCAGTCCAAAATTTTAGAATTTAGAGAATAAGCACTAGATTCCCAGAAGCAGGAGACTAAGAATCTATCAAGGCATTCGGAAATTGCAGCGTTACCTGTTCTTCGGTTGCTCCAGGTGAAAAGTCCATTAGAAGGTCTAACATCCGTCAGGCGTAGCACCTCCACATTGTGGCGTAGACAATCAGCTGAAGGACCAAGCCGGTTCAGACCACCTCTTTTTTCTTCCAGACTTATCACAGCATTAAAATCTCTAGCAACAATCCAAGGTAGGAAAGGATGACATTTACGGATGTAGCGGATATGTTCCCATAGCTACAACTGGCCAGCCATATCCACAGGAGCATACACATTGGTGATCAAAAGCTGTTCCCCTGTTTTAAAGGAGGAAGCCATCACTGTTAAAGCTGAAGTGCTAGAGAACCAATGAATCGGAAGGATTTTCCTAGGGTCCCACCCCAAGGCTAATCCCCCAGCACTACCGCAAGCACCAATGCATTGCCATTGGCCTCTAGGCCAGATATTTAACATACAAGCTGAAAAAGCTTCAACCGCTAATTTAGTCTCCTGAATACAAAAAATATCCAGAGAGTTGTCCCACACCAAGTTCCGCATAGCTTTTTGTCTGGGGGAGCTATGCAAACCCCTTACATTCCATGATAAGACTATCATTGGGTGGGGTGGGGAAAATGTTCGTCCAAGGTTTTGACAACCCCAGCTTCCACCAGCAAATCACCTATAATTTTCAGTTGGTCTTGGTCTTTCCTTCTCCCAGCTTTGGAGGGGGCAGCCGCGGTGCTTTTCTTGAATTGTTTCTGCACAAGACCGAGAGTACTGCTAATACCTTTATCTTTTTTCCCAGCTTCTCCTTCCTTAAGCAAGTCCATCCATCTCATATCCTTCTCTGGGAGCTCAACCTGAGCTTCAGGCATTTCGCCCACCTGTAGCTGAGAGCAAACAAGAGGCGCACAAGCCTGCAAGTTTATACTACCATTTAATAAAGAAGATTGGCAAGGTTGCTCCATCTCACCCACTTGATCCTCCATCGGGATACCGTCTTCTATAGCCATACAATCTAAAACCTCAAATCTATTAAATCCCAAGGCAGCCTGTCTATCCTCACCTCCACATCTTGGAGCCCTGCCTCTTGCTCTCTTTTTAACTGGTGCAAAGCCGTCCACCTCCCCCTGAAAATGGTCTCCTGACCCTTGCGCCATGTTAGAGTTAAGTGCATTTTTCCCTTTGCCAAGTTTATCAGGGAGAGATTTGGTGTTTGCAGACATAGCCCTGCGCCCAATTTCCTTTCCAGCAACAGCATTATTTGCCAAGAGGGAATCTATTTCAGTTTCTTTAGTTTTGACTGCCAAAGGGCATTGCCTGTGTAAATGACCATATACATGGCAAATCCAACACCTGAAGGGAATTGATTCATAATCCAGCTGTTGTATCCATGACAAGGAACCCATGCAAATTTCTAAGGAGTCTGGTAGAGGGTTATTAAGGACCATGTCTACACAAATTTGAGCATACGAGATGATCTTCTTGTCCAGTGACTGGTGTGCAATAGCCATTGGCTTACCCAACATAGCCCCAATTTGCCTGAGTATATCCTCCCTCCAAAATTCCAATGGAAGTCGGGGAAGCCACACCCAGACTGGGACGCAGGCTGGAAGTTCATCCGCTGAATTGAAACCCATATGCCATGGTTTTAAAAATAGGCCCACCCATTCATAGAAGTAAGGGCCTCCTTCAAAAATGCAATTTCTGTCAGATACAGAAGAAAAACTTACCAGGAAATAGCCATTTCCAGCCAACATGAGGTCAAAATCTCCTTCAATGGCCCAAGAGCGTCTAATCCAGGCTTCTAAGGCCGCCACCAGAATCCTGATGCCCAGAAATTTGCATATCAAAGTGTGTGATGCCAAGTATTCCACATCCTCTTGAACTACTTCCTGTGGGATTACCAAAACAGGTCGAACCTGGCTCCTCAATAAGCAGCCATTTACCTTACTTAATCTGGTGCGGTCACTGGTATATACACTGTCTTGGCCTTGAGAATTCACCCCAGGTGTGACATGCTCCTCCCTGGGGCCTGTTGACGGGCCGCCATTTCCTCCCTCGCTGGTACCTCCTCCGTTCGCAGCCATCCAACATCCCCCATCTATAAAAGAAAGTTAACTCTAGGATAGATTTTTTCTTTTATTAGTTTTTTTGGTTGTGAATGAAAATTCTATATTTGAGTTGTGAATTATTAAAATAATCTATATATTTTTTAGAATAATAATGAATAATGAAGAACTATAATTATCTTTTATTATTTAATATTACTTTCTATAATTTTATTCTTTGTGTTTTGGAATTATTGTGCCCTTGAGTTAATCATCTAGTATTAGAGCAAATATTCAAATCTAAAAATATAATTGAAGGTAATATTTTGAGTTATGTTTTTCTTACATTTTAATTTTAATTTTAGAAAAAAATTATATTTTTAATATCATGTATTTGAGAATAAAGATGGAAAAAAGAGGTAATGAACCAAAATTACTATCAAGACAAAAATTATAATAGGTCAAGATTTAAAACAATAACTCATAATTGATTCATATTGATTGAATTGAAATAATTAAAAACTATGTAAAAATAAACCTCAACTCCAAATTAGAGTTGACATGCAAAAGTTTGAAAAAAACTAAAATTTTAAAAAATTATATTTTTAACAACTACTATTTTTATCAAGTTTTGTATGCAAGTGCGTGCATCTCTAAAAATCTCCCTAAATACTCTAAATTTCAACTAAAGTTCACATCTGGTCATAAAAATATGTAATTTCTAAAAAATATATATATATATTATTATTATTAAACTATAATTTTAGACCCTTAGATGGTCTCTTTTAGCTTCCAAGTTTTTTTAAAATCCCTCTAAGCAAAAAAATAGGTTTAGGGTAGAAATGAAATTTTTTAGATGATCATTTTGGTGAATGGAAGAGAGAAAATAGAGCTACAGATCAAAATTTATAGCCTCTAAAAATTTGGCCTATTTTTTTTTTGCATCAAGAGGATGATTTTCTTAGATGAACATGAATATACAAGATTTGTAATGGAGAGTAGAAGAGCTTACATGAATTATGAATTAGTAGAGAGTACCGAATGAGAAGAAAAATATTATGGAAGTCATCAAATAATTGATGGACATGGTTTTGGGAATAAATATTTTTTAGGATAAAGAGAAGAGAGATGGTATGGATCACACCATGTTGTTGGAATTAAGAGGTAACATATTTATGGGATCAAGAAGACATTAAAAGTGATGGAGTAATTTCCTAAAAAAGAGAGTTTTCTTGTACTAGGAAGACATCAAATAAAATTTCATTGACAATGGGTTTAATGCAAGGAGATGCTATAGTTGAATATGTTAAACATGTTGCAAAAACTACTCTCATAGTGCATGACGATGAAAGTGAAGAGAAGAATGAAGAAAAAAGGTGAATATAATAAAATATAAATGGTTAAAAATAATATTTCATTTAAGGTTGATGATAAATTGAAAGATATACATATAGATGGATATATGACTGAAGAAAAAATTGAAGACAATATTAGTTTGAAGTTATTACAATTTTTTTCATGAAGCATGATAATATTAAAATCTTTGAAGTGTGCAAGAATAATGTTGATTTTAGTGCTTATGATTCAGTTAAATAGATTAAAGATGCAATTAAGGTATAAATTATCTTTTAAATCATACATGAGCTTGTACAAGAAGATGCATAGTTTAATAAATAGATTAAAAAGAAGAAGGCCTGTAATACTAGCTCTAAACTAGGAGGTTCACAAATTTTCAACTAGAAGAGAATGATGCAATATGTAAAATAGTTTATTAAAAATAACAAGTTACTAAAAAAAATGTTACTAAAAATAAAAAATAATAAAAATATAAAGTTACTAAAAAAATAAGGTTGCTAAATATAATAAGTTTCATGTAAAAAAATAGTAAGTTTTGAAAATTGTTAAAAATAATAAATTTAAATACTTTTAAGATTAGATTTTATTTTAATAGGAGCTAATAAATTAAGTTGTGGTAACTTTAGGACAATTTTTTTATTTTATTAGAATCTTTAGTTATGAATGACAACTTTAACTTTAAGTTTTACATTATTAAAATATTATGTATTTTTTTGAGAAGAATAATGAAAAATGAAGAATTATAATTCCTTTTTATTTTTTAGTATTTCTCTCTATAATTTTATTCTCTATGTTTTGGAATTATTGTACTTTTGGATTCATCATCATGCTAATATTTTAGATATTTTCACTTTATTTTTTGACACATGCTCCTCTAAATATTTTATAAGGAATCTTTATCTTAACCTTATTGGCTATTAATGTCTTTGAACTTTATTGTCATTACTAATAATTAAATACCTTAATAAAACATATTGTAATTCATAATTACAATTGATTCAATAAAAGATTTAAGTTTATTTCCACTTTAATTACTATACTAATTTTCAAAATTAATAATAAAAAATAGTGTTTAAGAGTTTAGTATGGAATCAATAAAATTATTTATAGGTTTAATGTCATCAAGCCCATATATCATTACCATTAGGTAAATGTACCTTCTAGAAATTATATTTCTTGAATTAAATTTATCTTTCCTAAATTATATTATAGATTATTTCCTTTCCATTTATTACTTTCATTTAATTCTTACCAAAATCATAAAGTCAATCTTAAAGTATTCATTAGGCATGTCTTGGCCTTATTATGATTTTATTTAATTTCTTAATGTAAGAAGCACAAGGTATCATGATTTAGATTTCGATTTATATTAATTATTAAGAAACTCTTGCTTTCAAAGATATTGTAGTCACATTCTTAATTCATCATACATTTTGATTAAATAATAAATAATTTAAAGATTATTAAAGTAAAGAAGTTTGTAAATTTACTTATATTCATTTGAATATCTTTTAATATTTCAATCATATTTATATTTTTTCAAATAACTAATGCATATATATTCATGTAATAATCAAAATATTTTATCATAAAGATTGAATTCATATTATTAATGAATTTATAAATATAAATCACAATATTCACATGTTCATAATTATCATTCAAAGTTCAAAACCCATTAATTATTCTAAACCACATTTATACCAATAAGTAGTCAAGTTATTACAACTTATATCGCTAAATAATATATGTAAATAAATATAATGATTTAAAAATAATTACATATGTAAAATAAATTTTATACCTAAGTATTAAAATACCATGAAATTCTTCAAATGCTTCAAGACTAGGTCACATCCTACAAAAATTTACAATCAAATGAAACAAACCACAATTAAATCATAAAATTAATAAGTCAATAAAATATGTTAAATCCTATGGTCATTCTTAATATATGTTAGTTAATTAACCCATAACCAAATAATTATTTTGTGCCTAAGATCATGATATGATTTTGCATACATACTAACTTGAATTGGATTAGGGCCTTATGTAGTTATTTTGAAGTTAATGTTTATAAAGTTGCATGGCTCTAATCTTAACTCAAATTTTCATTAACTCTTGAATATATGTAGACACTTGAATTTGGTACAAGTTAAGTTCATGTAATTATTTTCATGTGACCTTATATATATCCTTAGCTATAAATATGGAACTTATCAGTGTATTTGTCTTAATCTCTTATATTCTTCCTTGGTCAAGTGATTGCAAAAACTCCTATTTTAATATTTTTAACTTTAATTTTCTCTATCACAAAGATCCTTGGTCTTGTTTTTATTATATCTAATATTTCATTAGATTTAGTATGGCTCCAAAATTTACATATGAATTCTTCTAACATAGGCATTTATAAATTAAATAAACCTCCCAACATGTTTTACGAATATGTTTAGGTCACATTTATTTTTGGGTGAGTTTATTTTTCACGTTTGGATTTTATTTGGTTGGATTTTTATTCTCCAATAAATTCATAATTACAAATTGAGAAACTTATATGTACAATGACCTTAGAGGAATATAAGGACAAGATTTTGATTGTTATAAAAAATTAATCACTGTTTTACATTATTTTTGATTAAGTGAACCTAAAACTAGATAAAACTTTGAATTATTTATATTATTTAATTTATTAAAATAAAATATTGATCTAAGTGTAAAATTATAGTTTTGTTTTCACAATTATAATTACTACTTATAGAAATAATACAAGGGTTTTATATACTTATCATGTTATTATTCTATGTAGGTTTGAGACTGAATGTATGTGACAAAAATGAATATAAAATGGATTATAAGCACTCAAATCAAGAATAAGAGTGTCTGGATATATATATATAGGATTACATTAGGATTAAGACACTATCATATAATGCAAGTGTCTGTTATTTAAATATTTATCATTTGAATTTGTCCTTCATTTTTTTGTAAATATCCATTGCACCTTCTTGAAATATATCTTTTTGTGTGATATTAGGTGTTCTCTGTACATGAAAATATATGAATCCTATATTCTTCACTTTGAAATCTTATCTCCAATTTTGAAACTAGGTTTAGGCTTGAAAAATTGGGAAAGAGGTGGGTTGAGCTAACCTAAAACACTCTTAAATTAATGGATGATTACTACATATGTATCCGATACTTCGAAGAGGGATTTAAAACTATATGTGGTTCTCCTTGTTAGTGATCCATCTGGAGCAACACACAAACTCTAGGAGGAAAAGAGGAGAGGAAAGGATAAATTGGTGATGATTTCCCCCTTTCCCTTCTAGCTTTCTTGAAAGGAAGCAGGTTCAACAATAAATTAACCAAGGTCTCTATCTACCAATTCATGGTGGGTTAGATACCTTAGTTATTTGATGCAAATTGTTCCATGTAAGGGGCCTATATAAAATATGCTCTAATATTTAAAAAATAATCTTAGACTAGGGAAGACTCAACTCATTTAAATTTCTTAATGAATTCCTTACTGATCAACACTTGTCTCCAATGTACTAGATTCAACAGTGCTTTATAGTAGACAAGTGATAAACATGCAATTTAGATGAAACTTATAAGCAAGGGTTATAAATTAGACTATTATACAACTAAACTACTAGATTATAAATAAATATCAAAATATAAAGGGAAGGGACAAATAGAAATGATTTAAAATTTCATTTTAGAAAAATCTAGTTCACTTGATTAGGTAAATCCCATAGAACCACTATTTTATTTGACCAACATTCACACAATCATGAATGAAAAAAATTATGAGGAAATAAATTGACTCTAAAAAAATAGGAACATAATTACCATATGAATATATAAATTATGAACATTAACCTCATAGCATATCAATTTAAATATATTTCATAAATAACAACATCTAAGATTCATCCCTTTCTAACTGAAACTATAGAAATTATCTTCAAAACAATATATCTAATAACAACAAAAAAATTATGAAAGAAAAATAGTAGCACAAAATGTATGATTTTTATATTATATCTATAATAAAAATGAACCAAACCTTCAAAAAATAAAGAACTAGTCTTATATAGGCACCTCATCAAATGAGTCCCCCAACTTGGCCCACAAATGGAAGGCTATGATAACTTAGAGAGATAGGTTCATCTAAGACCCACCTAGGTTATTTTCTTACCATGGTATAAGTGCCAAAATAAACTCTAATTTATTTTGTGTTGAATTTCAAGAAATATAATGTTGTTTGGATCCTCGTTGGGATCACCAGTTGTTCACATTCTATGCAGTCAGAGACTATGTTTTGCTAAGACTGAATTTGTCTTTTATGATTCCTTGTATGATCCTTATGCACATGGAATTATTTGGTCCAATAAACCACATGGTTTATTTGGGTTCTAATTCCCATGATCCTTTATTTGATGAGAAAACAATCATAATTTTACCACCTCGATCAGATTAGACTCATGGTCTAATTTATAGGATTTGACGGTCATAATAGGGTGAGAGAACCATTAAATTTAAGACCAAATTATATTCATGGAGGTCCAATGTATCATTATTGGGAAGGAAACTCCACATGTTCACTTTCTATTGCATATAAAATCCAATGTGTGCATATGTATTAAGATCCTATTACGTGGTGACTTTATATTGATTTGTAACTTGGATGAGCATCCAAATCACCTTTTGTTTTTTCATTAGATGCAGTGTAATGAGATCTCTCCACATGACATGATATCATTCACCCAAAGATTTTTATTTTTAGCTTAAGTTTTCACACTCTAATTCTTCTAGATCCCTAATATGTCAACACGTGGCTTCATCTTGGGCACTTGTAACTCTATAGGTCTTGGTTCAATGTTCATTGTGTGATAACTACTTCAAAGCCCAAAGATTTTGACATATGGATGAATCCTAGGGATTTTATTGATATATTATCCATATAAGTGATATGATCAACCCAAGGGCATAAATAAGTGGGATTTATCTATGTGGTAGCATCCCATTCACTCTGAGCATCTACTACTTGTTAACCATGCACATATACCCCCAATGGCCCAAGATAGTAGGATAAAGCCATGTGGCATGATCTTGAGTACTAAGAGGATTGAAGGCTGAGTTATTTATATGAAGTTCCTTAGAGGAGTGGAGAACATATAATTTTACATGTGACAACTCCTCATTTAATTTGGAAATGAAACAAAGATCAATTATTCATTAAAATTTGAATAAAAAGTATTTGTTAGAACTCAAATTTTATGAAAACTATGGAAAAATGAACCAAAAGAAAAGTGAGAAATCCCATTTAAAATATGAATTAAAAGTATAAAAAATGAATGATATGATCATTTAATAATTTTAGTACAAAAAAAAGAGAAAATGGATTAGAACCAGAGGATAAATCTACACAAACTATAAAAACCCATAGAAGAATTAGTGTAATCACAAATAAATTAACTAAGTTGGGGGATAGAACAAAATAAATGACCTAGTTAATTATTTCAAGATAAGGTTAGACTTAAGAGAATCAACATTCTTAGCTCAAATTAAATGCATTCTATATTTAATGGTTTTTATAAGATAGATATCCATCAAATTTAGGCTCATGCAATGATGACATGGATGCCAACATGTTGTCTAGTTGATGGGATTATGCCATGTGATATCCAATCATTCATCTAAGGCTTTATTAATCATCTATATGTACTATTTTTCTCTTTGATCTTGGTGTGGTGAGATCTTGACACTTGTCAAGATGTCACTTATCTTAGACCTTGTTGAATGCTTGTAAATACATGGATGATATCAAGGAGATAGAAAATAGGATCATTCCATGTGGCATGATCTTGGGCATATAAGAGCTTAAATATTGATCAAAAGTATACAGAATACCTTAGGGAATTAGGAAAATGAGATTACATCATATGGCATGATGCCATGCATATAGAAGGTTTTTACATGTTTTATAAGTTGAGAAGGCCTTTGGAAGCAAGATCGTGCCATGCATCCCCATCCTAGGTGCATAATATATATTTGCAGTGACTCAATATAAAAATTTCCAGGGAAGTGAGAAAATAAGTGGTAGCTCCTCACTTATCCATGGACTCACTAGAGAGGGAAGTGACTGTTGAACTATAAAAGGGATAATAGTCATTAGTGTTTGAATTTAAACTTTGACAAAAATGACTAAATCAAAAGATGAATACAAAAACTAAAATAGTAATATAAATGAATAAAGATAGACACTTATCCAAAATTGAAGCTAGAGCCAATCTATTCTAAGGAAAGTGGCTATGTTTTAAAATGAAACTGTGGAAACACTTAGTCCTTTAAACTCAACATGAATAAAAGAGACCAAATAGAGATAAATTTATTAGATAAAATGGTCCCATTTTCTCAAAAATAAAAGCCAATTTTGTCTAATATCTATAAATTTACTAAGTTTTAAAAGATAAGTAGTGACAATACGTAGTCAAATAACCTAAAACGAGACACTATTGAATCAAATTGTTAAAGGAAAATAACAAGAAACTTTGCAATAGTAAGATAATTTGCATAAATTTGAGGTGAAATGGTCTAAAAATAAATACTTCAATACATCTTATAATGTGTGATAAAATAGAATACTTATCAAATTTAGGCAAATTCAGATAGTTATTTTAATGAGGCCCTAATTGAAAACTCCTTTAGACTAAGTGCATATGTTGGACATCATAAGTTCAGACTTAGCTAAAACAATAAAACTAATATATAATTAAGATTAAAATTTCATAAGGACATTTTTCACTGAGATTACTAAATAAATTAGGACCATTATATTAAATAAAAATATCAAACTTTTGAGTAAAAGAGGTTCCATGATTCCATGAAGAATTTAGGGCATGTTGTGTAAGCAACAAAAAATGTGACTCTACTAGAAAATACTCATGAGTATTTTGGAATACTAAAACATGTCCTACAACCTAGAATATTTGGCTTATCTCAATTCATATAATATTAAACAACTCATGCAAATATAATATGAGAAATATTTCATAACCAAAATTAAATAATCTCGTTGACTAGTGTGTGATTGTGTATTTAGTTTCTCCCTAAAATTTACAAGGACTAGGTGTTATAGTTAGGATCATTAAGATACTGAATTCTATCTTGTAATTAATACTTAAATATTTATTCACTACCATCCATTAATATATGGCCCTAATAAAATTTTATTGAATCACCAAAACATCAATTTTTTGAATAATAAATTTTCTTTTATTTTTTTTACTCTAGCCTTTTCTTGAGCACCTCAATCTTGAGTTGGGGACCACCATGGTAAACAACAAGTAAAATTATAGATTTTTCACTTTTAGACCTTAGATGTAAGAGTTTTTCCCAAGTAAATTCAAATATCATTAATGTGTATCTTTTTAAAGGTTTCAAGAGAAGATATTGAAGATTTAGATAGCCCATCCCAAACTTACCAAAACACAAATTAGTTTAGAACACACACAAATAGCTAAAGATTTTAGAATTGAATTGAAAATATAATATAATCTCACAATTTACTCAAATTAATTACACACCAGGATGCTATTTGTTCCACTTAATTGTAGGCCTTTCAATCCTCATGTTTCATTGATTAACATAGGAAACATAGGGCAAACTAGTTTGGGTAGGCCCAATGATGAAAATAGAAAGATAAAACTAGAGAGGAAACTATAGGATAAAAAATAAACATGGAAGGAAAACAAGGAATCAAAAAGGAAGTTATCTATAGGACTATTCTAAACCAATTTAGGATTGGAATTAGTGCTTGAGGAATTATCCATTGATAGGAAATAAAAATTCCTCACTAGTCAAACATCTTAGGTGGAAAACATTTCCACCTAGGATTTTAGAGATTTGGAAGGGAGCTAAAGGACATCAAATTTTCCTTGTTGACCCTTATTTTCATGAGTCTTGTACCAAATAAGGACTAAATTGGAGATTCTAAATGATTTCATTTTAGCTTGCTTGTTAAACTAATGTTTGATAATCATTGATTCATGATAAATTGTAGTAGGGACACATCACACTTTTATTACTACTAGATTAGGTTAAAGAGGTGAGCCTCTATCTTTTTATTAGTCCCAAGGTAGTATTTAATAAAAAAACAAGTTTAGGATTCTAAGGTTTACAAGGAAGACCAGGTCTTGGTATAGTCTTGGCCATATACTAGATGATATGGGGAAGTACCTAGAGAAGACTTAATCCTAGTCTTATTAGACCATAATGCAAACTTTAAAACATTGTGCTAGTCTCTAGGATTCTTCTCTAAGACTTTATTGATCACATATAGTAAATTTATATTCATTGATTCAACTACCCCATTACCTTGTGGATTGTTAATGGGATGAAAAATTAAGAATTACCTGGTTTCCATAATATCACTCAGTAAGCTATGGTGAAGATAAATTAGGGGCATTGTCACATACTAGAACAAATGGCATACCAAACCTGGTGAAGCTGTGGTCCTGAAGGAAGTTAATCACCACTTTAATTATACAATTATTAAATTCTTTGGATTCATTCAAACATTTGTAATAATACATTGTAGTGAGGATAAACTTGTGTATAATGGAGGAGTTAGAATTTATGCCCCCCATAAATTTGAGTCCCCACTTTGTAAATGGGCGTGCCTTAATAACTAGTTGAAGTGGCATGGCTATAATGCATTATCTATATACATGTGATTGATATATGTGGTAAATTATCACATGATCATGTGTGTCCTTGATTAAATGAGGCTATTAATATCCTAACATGATTATTTAGTGAGTTATGGCATTCCTTGAGCTATGGATAGTCTCATATTTCCCTTAAAAATCATACAGTACTCCAACCAATTCTTCCTTAGTTAGGCATCTCAAAATTATTCCTTCGTGGTTCCTAATGTATAATATGCCTAATTTGATCATGAAGCTATTGATTTTTAGGCATAATTTTATCCTCTGAGTGGAGTTAAAGTGACTTGGGAATTCATTGTTGATCAAATAATAAATTACATCTTGGTACCAATCATAGTTGTAGTGATTTGTACTATATACATTTGGCAAGTAATATGTAGATCCACTTGGGCCATGCTCTTGTTGATCCCCTAACCTCTAAAAATATGCATCTATTGTATATCTAGATAAAATAATTATAGGATGATAATCCACTTCCCATGTCACTTGCCTATCTAGTTATGCATAAACATTGCCTTGATAGCTAGATCAAGCACAATGGAAAATACTTTGTTGCATAGGATGTAATGTTTGAATCTTTTGACCTCTTTGATCAAGGCAAAAGCTTGTTTGTTAAAGGTAAAGTATTTGAGCTCAGCCTTTCTAAGTGGGGAAATAATAAATGAGACAAGTCTCTCATCCCAAACCTTTTTTATTTTCTGTATAACATCAACACTTGAGTGTTCTAAAGTGAATGAATAGATGTATAAGGGTTTCATGTAGTTGAGATTGATAAACACCAATGTGTTCACAATTGACATATTTATTTGAGTAAAATTTGATTATGCTTTAGTCATCTATTAAATATTGTCATCCTTATTTATCATATTATTTAATGATTAGAATATTTCTTCAAATCTCAAGATTAACTTCCTTATGAAGTTGATTTTACTGAAGAATGACTTCATCTTTTTTCTACTACTAGGCAATAGTATTTTCAGAATTGCCTTGACTCTTTATGTGTCTATTAAAATACCTCATTGAGAGATAATATGACCCAAAAATTTACCATTTTTAACAAAAATATATATTTATTTTGGTTCAAGGAGATTTCATGGTCTCTGCACCTCTGCAATAATGCTCTTAAATTTTTCACATGGTCTTCTTTGTCCTTGGAAAAGATAGTTGGATCATCCATGTATATGACTATGGATCTACCAATAAGGTTCTTAAATTTAATATAAATGGCATGTTATAATGTGGAACCAATATTTATTAGGACAAATGACATCATTTTATATGCTAACATACCCCACTTAATTGTAAACATTATCTTTATCTTGTCCTCATAATAGATCATTTCCTGATTGTATCCTAAATATCAATTAAAAATGACATCATTTAAGAGTTTTTCACTATCTAAAAGACTCCATATAGTGAATATAGTGGGTAGTTATCCTTTTTATAGGCTTTGTTCATATTTTTTAAGTCCACATAGAGGATGATTTCTCAATTATTATTTCAAATGGGAACCAATTTTTCCACTAAGGTGGAGTGCCTAATAGGATAGATGATCTTTATATAAAGTGAATTATGCACTTATTTGAAAATTAAAAGCTCCAAAAATGGATTGGATGGCCTTTATATCTATTGGAATGGTTTGAGAACATTTTTTAGAGGAATAATATGTGTAAGGATAGAGGTGTCAAATAATTTAAAATCTTCATATCTCCATGCAATAATGTCACCAAAGTCTTTCAAGGACTACACAATTCTTTGTTTTTCAAATTGGGTGCAATTTGTGCTTAAAATCACATGATTTTATCCCCGTGAATTTCCCAAGTTTTAATGATGATGTGGAATCCCTTTGTCAATTTTTTTTAACTTTACACCATGATAGTCTATGTTGAATAGCCTCTGCAATGACACCATACCTTTTGGTATGTTATTAGTTTTCAAGTTGATGAACCCTTATTAATCTAATTTGAACTCCTCCTTGTCATCCTAATGCATGATTTGGGACTCAAATATGTCAGTATTAGTGATGACTTTAATGATTTGATTATCATCATTGACGACTTAGAAGTTTTTGATGTTGTCTGAAACATAAGAAGCAAAGACAAAATTACTGAGAATATCCTCAATCTAGAGTTAACAATGGGTTATAGGGTACTTTAAGTCATTGCCAACACATCTATAATAAAATTATTAGTTCAAGGTAATGTATAGATGTTGAATACATTGAAGTGTTTAATCAAGTTCCACACATTACTACAATACCTATAAATATGATTGTAATTATAAGCATTATGGATTATAATTTGTTTAACTATGAGTTCTAAATACCTAAGGAATTTTAGGTTTTCCACCTTCTTCCTTAGCACAAACTTGGGGCCATGCACTAATTCTTCATACTTAACCACATTTTTGGTGAAGGTGAACCATAGTTAAAACCTTATTAGATATGACCTCCTTATTAGGTTGATGAGCTCAATCCTAACACCACACTTACTCTTTGATTTGAATCCATCAAACTTTAGGGTCTAGATATGATCTTTGATTGTGAGTAGTAGACTCTAAAAAGAGGGTGTTATAGTTATGTTCACTTATTTATTACCTTTCCTAGCTTCTAAGGTCAACACATATTCCTCTTTAATTGTTAATGACCTTTTGGTTTGGTCCTTAATAACATATGTCAATTTATAATTATTCAAAATAATAGTGTTTTTAGCCTCTAATCCTTTGCATACATTGATTTCACATGGATAACTATACTTGGCTTTGTCATGTGTTAAGGCAATGATGTGAATCAAAGGTAATTCTATTAGAAAAAGGATATATTTCTCATCCAACTAATCCAGATATTCAAATTTAGGTTCTTCTTTCACAATAAACATGTTGATAGATAATCTACCATAGACATATGCTTCCTTCCCAAATTTATATACCCCTAGTTCATATTCCTTATACATGATATCATTGGTATTATTATATTATGTAATCATATGAGCCATATTTAGATACCTCTCAATCTTGATATGATTAGGCATGTCTCACCTAAAAGCCACATATGGGAGAAATCAGTGGCCATATACCCATTGAGTGTCCTAGACCAATCTAGGCTAAGAAGCATTCCATACATGGCTTAGGTATATCCATTACTTAGATGTCAATGAACTAGTTCACCATAGGATTGGAGGCCAACTATATGTGGATGTGATTAAACATGCCAAGAAGCTTAACCTATGATTTGTCTAACTAAACAACTTTTCTAGTATATTTAGTGGGTTTCAATCCCAACTGTTGGAAAATGGCATAAGGCATCGCTTTCCATAAAGCATCTAAATCCACCAAAAAATTGTGTAAACTTTTGCCAAAATTTTTAATAATAAATAGAAAATGGGGATTATCTATTTATCATTATAGACAACCACATAAAAATTAGTAATGTTGTTATATTTATATCTCTTGAGGATAAATAATTATTTTAGAAATAAGTATTTTTTATTAGACACCTGAATCAATGCAAGCATTGTTATGTTGGACTTGGTTTTCTTCACATATTATACAATGTTATATCCACATATGATTTGTTTTATTGGTTTATCAACTTGTGATGGTGTAACACTATTCATAGGTTGATATGAGGTATTATGTCCTCTAGGGGGAGTAGGGTTATTAATCAAGTTTTCATTAGGTGGGACCAAAATGTTCTTCATAGGGGTAGAGGTATTCTAAGGACTTTATAACTTAATCCTAGACTGGTAATTGTTCTCTTTTTGGAACTTATTGATAGTATGGATTTGATCTAGGCTGTATTTAGTTTTATTATCACTTTCTTATGGAAAATCATAGGTCTTCAAGACCATGGCAATGCTTAGGTTGTCTCCACTTAGGCCCAGTTTTCCATTTTAGGGTATAGCCACTATTTCAAGGTTATCCATTTGATTTTGGGAGATTTTTGAGGCCAATGCAAACTAATCACACACTATTTCAACATGTTTTATTATATTCTGTAGTCTACACTAAGTGGTTAAGGCTACGTTTGCCATGTTTAATGAATTGGAGGAACTTTGATTGGTGTTGTTAAGGGGACTAGGCACATTTCCATTATTAGGCATAGTGTTCTATTACCTATTAATCTTTTTAAAGTTGTATTTTATATTCTAAATTGGGTTATTCATAAATTGGTTGGTGTTTTGAGGAATCTATATGTGCAACTTAAACATATCATTGGTTAAGATTTGGATCATCTGCTATAAAATAGCTATCCCATGGTTCATAGGGGTATTTTTTACTTCCTTCTTAAGGTAGTGGGATAGACACCAGTGTATTACTATTTAAAAATACAAGGACACCAATATGTAATACATTAAAGGTATTTATAGTAGGCATCTAATTGTTCAAAAATGAAGGGATAACTTGTTGGTTGGTGTTAGGAGAAACATAATCATTTTAACTAGGCATGGTATCATAATTATTATAGGAAACTATAATTATTTTTTAAATCAAAGGATATGAAAATACTTGATTTTTGGGAGCATAGGGATGATTTTTAGGTATAGGGTTCAAGGGCATCCAATTATAGACTAGATTTAGAATCGAATACATAGCTCATGGGATTGGATTCATTAAGTGAGTGTTCTACATAAGATCTCAGTTGACCATAGTAATTTGGTTATAGGCATCAATTTTATTAATGAGGGTAAGGTAATAAAATAATATCTTTGAGGTACCATCTACTATTCAATATTGATTTCTTCATTTTAGGCTAAGGATAAAGATTTAAGATTTTTTAGGGTCCTCCTAAGGAACACATAAGTTATGAGTCTTGGGACCCTAAGTATGTTTGTATAACATCAAGATCATACTATGTGTAGGGGTATTTCAACCTTTTTTACATATTATGAAACTGGGTATTGAAAATACTCATGGGAAGATCTCTATGCGTAAGCATAAATTGGTGATAGAGTATGGTAGCGTCTATTGGTATCCTAAATTAGTTAATGAACACAATATCAAGGTTATCCAAAGAGGCAATAGATACATTTATGAGAACTAAATACTAATCATATTTTGACTCATCTAAAGTGCAAAATAATATTTGTAAGCAACATCTTCATGATAAATTTGAATTTTAATCAATGAATCTTTGAAGGCATGTATGTTTTCCTCTATTGTTATTACCCCACCATGAACATACATTGGCTATAACTTATCATGATTTTTAGGTAGGTCATGGGAAATCCCTTGAATGTTCACATGACAACTACCTCCTCATAAGTAGGTAGGATTTACCATTATTGTGATCTGAGAGAGAGAAAAAAATGGGTAAAGAAAGGAACTATAAAAGTGGGGATTTTTTGGCTAAGCAAATTTGTTTAGTATTAGACTTGCCTTTGTTAGTATTAGTTCTCATATGTTATAAGACTTTAAATAGCTCAAATTCACCATAAATTAAATTCAACATTATGATAACTCTTCTCTTTTCAAATTTTAGAAAACTGGAACATTTTTGTCTAAGCAAAACCTATAAGATGTTAGACACAGTCAAGCATGAATATCAAATAATACTTCAACATGCCCTCCTAATAATTTTTTTAGTGGTATGTTTGGCATAAAACACCAAATATAAGAGGAAAAGAGGAGAAGAAAGACTCAAATAATGAAGATTTACCCTTTTCCCTTCTAACTCTCCTAAAAGGAAGTAGGATCAATAACAAAATCCCCATGGTATTTATCAATCAGGGCATGGCAAACTAAATACTTCAATTGGATAATGCAAGTTGTTCCATATAAGGGGAGTATATAAGATATGATATGATATCTAAGAAATGAACTTAGAATATGAAAGACTCATATCATTCATATTTCTCAAATAATTCCTTATTGATCAACATTTATCTTCAATGTACTATACTCAACAATGATTTAGAAGAGACAAGTGATAAACATGCAATCTATATGAAACTTGTAAGCATTTATTATAGATTAATATAATATAAAACTAAGTTAACATATTATAAAACAAATATAAAAATAAAAAGGGGAGGGAGAAAGATAAACAAGATAATATTACATTGTAGATAAATCTAGTTCACTTGATTAGGGAAATCCCACAAAACCACTCTTCTATCTGACCATCACTCACACAATCATGAAAAAATATGGTGCTAAAGTCTAAGGAAATACCTAAATATAAAGATATAGGAACATAATTACCATATGAAAGCATAAATTATAAACATTAACATCATAATATATCAATTTAAAGATATTAAATACAAGAAACAATATCTATGATTCACCCCTTTCTAGCTATAACTATAGAATTTGTCTTCAGAACAATATAGATCATAAGAATAGAAACTAATTATTAAATAAAAAAAGTAACAAAAAAGGTTTGGTTATTTTGTTATATCTCTAATACTAACAAACCATCCCTTCAAATAATGAATAACTAGTCTTATATAGACACCTTGTCAAATGATTCCCCTAGTTTGGCCCATAAGTGGGTGGTTATGAAAACTCAATGAGTTAGGTTCATCTAAGACCCACTAAAGTTATGTTCTAACCATTTTTCAAGTGAAATGTACCACTATGGTTGATCTTGTGTTTAATTCCGAGCAATGCAATGTTGTTGGGAACCTCCTTGAGATCACTAGTTTTTCACATTCTATGTAGTTAAAGACTACCTCTTGATAATGATGAATTTATATTTTATGACTCCTTATTTTATCCTTATGTGCATGGAATTATTTGGTCCAAGTAAACACCTAGATTCCTTGGATTCTATATTTCATGATCCTTTAGTTTATGATAAACCAATCTTAACTTGATCACCCCAATCAAATTGGACCCATGGTCTAATTTATAGGCTTTGTTAGGATTGATGGGATGATACAACCATCAAATTTAAGCCCAAATTATCTTCATGGAGGTCCAATGTATAATTATTGGGAAGGTCACTTGATGTGGTCATTTTTTGATTGTTATGAAAGATAGCCTATCCATATGTATCAGGATCCTACTACATGGTGACTTTATATTTATTTATATCTTGGTTAAGGGTCTATATCACCCTTTGTTTTTCATTAGCTCTAGTGCAATGAGATCTCACCATATGGTGTGATCTCACTCAAACATAGCTCAATGGTCCTATCTTGATTTTAACACTCCAATTCCTTTATAACCCTAGTATGTTGAAACATGGCTTCATCTCAGGCAATCATAACTCTATAGGTCCCAAATCAATGTTCAATGTGTTCTAACTAATCTTGAGCCCTGAGATTTTGATTTGTGGCTACATCTTGGGGATCATTTTGATATATTTTCCATTTGAATGCTTTTATTGACATGGGGATGTGGAGAAGTGAGATGTCACCATGTGGAAGAACCCTATTCACCCAAAGGATCTACTAGTTATTAAATATGCACCAACCACCTAAGGGATTGGGATAACAAGATTATGCCATGAGGTATGATCCTAAGTACCGAAAGGATTTAAGGTTTAGTTATTTTTTTGAACTTACCAATAGGAAAAAATTCATAATATTTTTGAAATGTGTAAACTTTTTATTTAATATAAGCCTACATCAAATATCAATTAGTTTTTAGAAATCAATTTTTACAAAAAAATGACTAAGGATAAAAACACAAAAAAAAAGTGAGAAAGCCCATTTCAAATATGAATGAATACGTATAAAAGAAAGGAATGATATGATCATTTAGTCATGTTAGTTTAGAAAAAAATGAAAATGGATTAGAACCTAAGGATAAATCTACCCAAACTGAAAAAACCCATAGCCAAATTAGTCCAATCGTAAATAAAATTAACTAAGTCAAGGAATATAAATACATAGAATACCTAGTTAATTATTTTAAGATAGGGTCTAGACTTAATGGAATCATCATTTTTTATCTCAAATGAAATGCATTATAGATTTGATGGTTTTGATGCAATAGATGACCATCAGATTTAGGCTCATGAAATACTAATATGGAAGCCATTTTGTCATCTAGTTGGTAGGTTCATGCCACTTGGAAACCATTCACTCATCTGGGGATTTATTGATCATCAACATGTTTTTTTTCCTCTATGATCTTGGTGAAAAAATATCTTAAGACTTATCAAGATATCATTTATTTTGTTGCCTCATTAAATTATTGTAAATACATATACCATTTTGAGGATTGGGGAAAAAGGATTATGCTATGTGGGATGATCTTGTGTATCTAGGATCTTAACTATCAATTAGAAGTATATAGACTACCTTGAAGCCTTGGGGAAATGAGATTATAGTATGTGGCATGATCATGTACATATAGGTCTTTAACCTACCTTGGAAGTTAAAAAGTCTCAAGGAATTGAGATCACACCACACGTCCTCATCCTAGACACTTAAAATATCTTTGAACTAAGTCTTAAAAAGTCCCAAGAAAGTGAGTGAGACATAAGTGGTAGCTCCTCACTTATGTAGGGGCATATTGAGAGGGAAGTGGTCATTGGATTGAAAAAAGGATAATAGACATTAGCATTTTAATTTAAAATTTGGCAAAAATGACTAAAGAAAATTACAAATATAAAGGAAAAAATAATAATATAAATGAATAAAAATAGGCACTTAACCAAAATTGAATCCAAAGCCAATCAATTTTAATAAAAATTACTTAGTTTTAAAAGGAAATCATGGAAACAATTAGTCATTTCAACTTAGTAGGAACAAAATAGACCACATAGAGACAAATTCAATAGATAAAATTATCCCATTTGCTCAAAACTCAAAGGCAATTTGGCTTAATAGTCCCCAAAGTGATTGGTTTTATTGGCATAGGGATAGGTTCATCAAGTTTAGAAGCTCCAAAATTCCATATTGTCTAATTTTGATAGGAATGGTTTGTAATATTATAATACTAATATGATAATCTAAAGATAGTCTAAGGATGATAATGAAGAGGTTAGGCATAGACTATGGAATTACTACTGATAAGAAATTGGGAAGGTTGCACGCATGGAAATTATGTGGATAGAAGATAAGGGTATACAAGAGACATATGTGTGTGCAAAAGTCATGTAATATCAATGTAGGTTAAAATTAAATTTACCCAATGTCTAATACTAGATTTTAATGTCTACAAATGATCCACTTTTATTCTAGTATTGAAATTAAATACAATATTATATTGTAAGGATAAATAGATATATATGAGTGTGTAAACACACTTTTTATTTAATATAAGGCTCCAAGGATGTAGCTTGCTCCATATAAACTATAATGACCATGTAAAAAGCAACATCTATATGTGAAATGAAAACAAAACTATGAATTTTAAATAGTGAGGAAGGAATAAACCTGTATGTGGGTGAACCATGTTTCCCTATTACATGTAGGAAATTATGTTTTTTACTGAATTATTAGATATTTGGGATTCCTACTAAAACATTAGATATTTTGGATTCCTACTAAAACATTAGAGATTGGGATTCCTATTTAAGATTTGTAGAATTGGGGGTGATTATTTCCCCATGTATAAATGTGCTAAATGAAGGGCCATGGGTTAGGAAAACATATTTCCCAACCCTCAAGAGTAGTGTTAGGCCATTGAGTGACACTAAACCTTAACCAAACTAATAATTTAATTGATCTTGAACCTCAAGATGAAATAGGGATCCTATATTAGGCTCATGTAGGGTAAATCAACCACTATGGATGGAATTATAGAATCAATATGTTACCTTCAATACCATTAATGTCATATCAATTATATGCTCTTTAAAATATAAAAACTAAAATACTATGTATGTATATGAAAAATGTTCATATCCCATAATCTAATCCAATCAATGCTAATATATAAAATTGTAATAGTGGATACATGAACAATGTTCATGCCCCTAATATATATAAAAAAATCAACCCTTTTGACACTCGATTTTTGCAACTCTCTTTCCTTGCCTATAAGAGAGAGGAGCAAAGAGGTGAAATCATCTATAATTTTGATCAAGAGCTTGTACATCGAGGAGTTATTTTCTTATAGGTCAATCACTATCATAAACCCATAAATCCAATAATCATATCAAAGAGACAATTTTTCACCACCTCTCCACCAAGCTCTCAAGCACTGTTACTCTATTAGATCAAGCTATATTCCACCAACCGATCAACTACCTCAACCATCCACCCAATCAACTTTTGGTAAGATAAGTACTTATTTTTTAGATTTTATTTACTTTATTTCCATTTCAAAATCAACCCAAGTCTTACCCACCTCTCAGAATCCATCTTTTGAATTTAATCAACCAACCTTTTACCAACCTAGATTTAGACACAATAACTATCGATGATTGTCTCAATCATTGACGATCACCTTAACTATAGACAGTCAGATTGACCATAAATGGTCATCTTAACCACCAAAAATCATCCCAAATACCAATGGTCAATGTGGTAGTAAAAAAACAAGCTAATTCACCTACCGATACCCAATCAAACCTAATTTTCTATGTTCCTACCTACTTAGAGACCCCTTTCAGATTTTTTGAAGTAGATCCCAAACCCCTAGCACTAGTATTAATTAGTTTATCACTAATTTAATAATTTCTAGTCTATTTTCTTAGAAATCATTATTGTATTCAATTTAGTACCTTTTGATTCATTGATTCAAGTAATTACTTTCTATTTTATAAACTTAATTGTTTAAAACATGTGGATTGACAACCCCTAAGGAATCTCTCACTTCTAGGATCTAGATATCGCTAGGCAATCCACCCAACTATTTATCTAAAAAAAAAGATTTATTTAGTGCTTTCTTATCTATAGGTCATCCTACCAAGCCAAAGAGGATCTCTTCATAGCCTTCTGATTCAATATGCGCACTATCAATTAGGTTTTTCAACCATACTTGTACTTAGTTTTTTCTTTCCTCTTTCCAATAATAAACAATAAATTCATTGAAACATTATGAAATGTTTAGTGGGACCCTTGTGTCCTTACTTAGGTTTTTATTCTCTTGCATTCTCTCTCTATTTTATGCTAATTAATAAAATCAAAAATTTCTTTTGGGCTTAAAATGAAGTGCATACATCAATTGCTCGAAAGTTTAGTTCACATAACTTAACTTAAAGGCAAAGTAATCTATCACAGCTTCACTTTTTATTGAACACACCTAAACCAAACCACTTTCACCAATTAAACATCACACAAACTTGAGACAAGGCTCGATTAGGATTTCAACACCTAGTAATAACCTTACCCTTTCTTGATGATCCTAGTTAGAGGTCATTACCAAGTGGAGGACTAACTCAGCTCTTTGGTTGAGTATAAATTCTGGATATCAATATATTTTGGCTAAGTACCTAACACCCTTATTGTTGTGGTGTGTAAAGTGAGGGGGTAGTCCCTAATACCAAGACATGTATTGATTCTAATCCAGATTATTTTTGAGCACCTAAACACAACCTGAAATCAACCTTAGACTTCCTTTTTAGTATCCACTCTACAAACCAATCTCAATCACACATTCTTAAGGTATAAGCCAAAAGCAAGATTAATTAAAAATCTAGGGTTTAATGTATCTTTTAGAGTGTGATTTGATTTCTTTGATATTTTATTTTCTTCTCTGTGTTTGAATAGTGAGGATATTTGTGATTTATATCACCCTTTTCTCATATGGCTCTTTCTCGCCAATAGTGAAGAGTCCTTATAGAGTAAAACCCATCACCAAACAAAAATACCTCTTCATCAATGGACTACATTTCCAAACCAATAAAATATCCTCACCCCTTGGGAATTCCTACATTCCCTTAGGAGGTTCCACAAGGAGATGCAATTTTGTATACTTTCTTAGATAAAAATCTTGTGACCTTGCAACATTACCTTATAATCATGTCTTATCGTATCCCAACTTTGGTTCCATCCATAGATCCACCTTATAGCATGCCTCTCTATCTCATGGGGGTACCTCTATCACCATGGTAACTACCCAAGCTTCCTTAATAACCAACAACCCCTTTGAGAGTACCATTGAAAACTAACCAACTCAAACTACCACCACCCTTATGCCTTCTACTCCTACCAACCATTCCTCCATAATAGGAGTGCCTACCTCTATCACTACCAACCTTCCTTTAGCTACCTCCAATCCATAAATCACTACTATAATTCAAAACCTTTTGGTGTCTTTAACCTCTACCTTGCCACTAATTAGCATAAGGGTTACCACCCTTCCATTGATCACCAACCTACCTACCACTCCTATCCAACAAGTACCCCTTGAACCAACCTTTGGCTACATCCCTAATCTACAAGTTCATAAACCCACTACCCAACCACCTACCTCTACCTACCATTAAGTATCCTCCACCTAGCCATTGACATCCACTTACCCATATGTGGTAGCCTCCAAACCTTCTACCCACTATCAACATATCTCACAACCACCACAATAATATGCATCTTATAACCTTCTAGGTGCATAACCCTAAGTAGAAATAATGAATATTATTATCTAAAATATGACCACATTAAATTCATCCATTTTAGGTGCTCACAACATCTTATCATATGACCAAATCTATAATGAGCCCATCTATCCATGTGTACATGTCAAGCCATATCCTCCCCACTGGGAGCTTCCCAAGTTCTTTAAGTTTCAAAGTAAGGAGTATCCCCAAAAATACCTTAGGAAATTTAGGAATTCTTGTTATTTGATTACCTATGATGATGACCTTATTCTTCACACTTTCCCCATGTCTCTAGCTAAAATGACCTTAGATTGGTATAGTTCCTTATCCAAGCATTCCATATTTTCATTCACCCAACTAGCTCAAACATTCTTGGACCATTTTTTTATCAATATATCCAAGAAAGTGTCTATCACCAACCTCTATTTTGTTTAATAGTTTGAGGATGAATCCATTACAAATTTTGTGGCTTGTTAGAGGAGCTTGATCAACCAACTTTCATTTTTTTTGCCTCAACCTAAACTCATAGAGCTCTTTGTTCAGGCATGTGCCAAGGATATTTATTATACATTGTGTGTCCAAATCTTCCAAACCTTTGATGAATCTTTTACCATGACACGTAAGTTAGAGAACTGAGCCATCGATGAAGGAATTCTAAAGCTCAAAAATAAGAATTCAACCTATAAAACTAATGAGGCTTCTTCCTCCAAGTCAAATAACCAGTCTAATACTAACACCAAAAGCAAGGAAAATATAAACTTAGTTATCCTTAAATTTGTTCCTCTACCTTTCATTAACCAATTTAAATCATCTAGTTCCTCAAAGCAAAACCTGAGGAACCAAACTGAGAACAACCAAAAGTAATTCACTCCACTTGGAGAATTCTATGCTTCCATCTTGGAGAATTTATTGAAGGCCAACATCATCCAAATTATTCCTATCAAACCACCCCATAAATTTGAATATTCTCATCTCACACCTAGTTGGTAAAATTAAAATGATGTTAGTAGGTGTAACACCTTCAAGAGTATTGTCTAATCCCTCATTGATAAGGGGGAGCTCACATTGGACAACTCCAATGTACCACCAAACCAAGCCCTTGATATCTTTAGGAAACCTTTTCCAAACCATGCTCCCACCAAAAATGAGACCAACATAGTTGAGTTCTCTTATGATGCCCACACTGTTAACATGGTTCTTAATGCACTCATTTTTGAACCACCTAGTAACCAATATTTTGACTCTTTACCATCTATTGAGATAGTGGACTCACCTACCCTTTCTTTAGACACCCAAACTAAGGAAGTACCATCCTCTCTCCCTCTACTTATTGAGGTAGTGGATCCATTATCCACCCTTTTAGCTGATATACCATAACAACCAACCATCAACACCTCACCTTCACCTTTAACTATCGATCAAACCACTCCCCCTTCAAAGATCATTCCTAAGGAGGAAACCCCCACGTATACTCCTCTTTTAGAGTAACTACCTATCTTAACATCATATCTTTTGGTTGAGGAAGAGGATGAGGATACCATCCCTATGTCTCTACCTAGGGGGTTATCTTTTAGATCCACCATTTAGGGAATCAAACCAACCTATAAACACTTATCTAGGATAGTGAATAAATTATAATTTATCCCTTATATTGACATATATTGAGCCACCTTTTGGAAATAATTAGGCCTACCTTATATTAATTGACTAGAACCTTTAACCCTTTCTTGATCAGACCAACTTGCCACTTTTATTGACCAACCTCTTATCATATCTACCCAAACAACCAAACCCTCTAACCAACCAACTAAAACCTCTATAAAATTAACCAAACCTCAACCACTTAAGCCAAAAAAGACCCAACTCATCAATCCCTTTCTTATCATCCCAACTAGATCTGTCAAGAACCTTGGTATCATACCTACACCTAGCCTTAGTCACCCATCTATGAAAGTGGACATAACCCTTTAAGTCCACCAACCAAACATCAGACCAAAATAACCAAAAAGGTAAAGCCACATAAAGGTCAAAAGGATTTAACTTTTCCTACCTTAGCTTTGCCCTCCATTCTAGGGCTTCATCCCTCTACCTTGAACAAGAACCCAATTACCTCTACCAAAACCTCACCACCTCTTTTGGTGACACCTTTGTATTTCCTCTCCAACACACCTTTTTTCACCATGTCACCATTACCTAAGATACCTACCTTTTGATCTTACAACTCTAGCTCAGTAACCTACTTACCTAAATAAAATCCATCAACCAAACATGCCACCCTACCCAAACCACCTACCACCAAACCTATCTCCAAATAACCTCTTACCTTAATTGTCAAAGTAAATACTACTATACCTTTACTAACTTTAGCTGAATCCTATTCGACCATTCTCCATAGGCTATTTCAAATCTCTTATTTAGCCCTACCACCCATTAGGCCCTTTGACCCTCTAGCTTCAAAGCCCATCTAGTATAATGACCACCATGTGTGGTCTTACCATAAGACACTTGGCCATGATATAGAGAACTACAAGGATCTCTAAACCATTATCCATTAGATTTATGATGAGGGTGATATTTTAATAGATGAACCTCTTATGTAACCCATACAAATATAACTATCAACCATACCTACTCAATACTTACCTACTCCTCTACTCTCACCTAAGAGTGAAGATGAGTCTGATCAATCTACTCCCTCAACCTCTCTTTCCATCCATACTATCAATGTGGTCACTAGATCATAGTAGAAAGACAATGGGAAACCCAAGGTGTCCATCCCTTACATGTATCCATCTTCAAACTCCCAACCAACCTACACCTAACCATCTCCATCTTTGACCAAACCCAAGGTGTTTATCTTAGGTGCCTCCCAATCTAACCCCTCAAAATCCATTAAGAGTGTTATCCTCAAGTAAATTCATCAAACCCCAATGAAGATGGGCTTATATGAGTTGATCTTTACCTCTCCCCATCACCACCAAGCACTAATAGAGGATTTTCAATCCATTAAGGTCCAACCTGAGGAGTCCCAACCTCTATCCACCTTTGTTAGTGTCATTCATATTTCTAACTTATTACCTTCAAGGATTCAAAAATATCCTCCATCCATCCTAAGGACCCAGATCCTCCTCTCTTTATCACTACCTACATCAACCAAAATCATATAAAATGGGTCATGATCAATGGGGGAACTAGCATTAACATCATCTCCTCTCATGCCTACAACCAACTTAACTTTTTAGACAATGCCATATCTGAATATTCAGTTGTCCTTCACTCCTTCAATGATACCATAGCCACTACCTTGAGAAATATCATCCTATATATCTATGTACAACCTCTCATGCTCCCCAAACTTTTATATGTTGTAGAAGGTGAATTATAATACACCATCTTATTAGGACAACCTTGGATTCATTCCATGGGTTGCATTACCTCTACCCTCCACCATTGCATTAAGTTTGATCATGAAGGCCAGGTCATCACCATCCAGGCTGACCCAAATCGTTTCTTAACATGAAACATGACCTATCACCTTAATGATGTTCTCATACCCTCATCTAATACACCCTTAAGAGTTAAAACATAGCCTTTAACCATTGAATCAGATATCATACTTCATTTTAATGATGAGGCATCAACTAGTTCCTATATATCTTCACACCAAATCCCTACAATAGACCCTTTGGAATCTAGGTTCCATCACCTTTCACTAGGGGAATATTTCCTTTTAGCACTTGATGCTTTCCCTACTCCCCACGAGTATGGAAAACTCACCAACCAATCAGGATATGACTCCAATGTTGAAACTATAATTCCCTTTGGACCTCCCCACTGTTAGACTCATTTTTTCTATAGGGGACTCGATAAATCCCTTGGTACTTTTGCCACCTCTCTTCCACCTTGACCATTCACCATTTATTTATTTTACCTCAATATACTAAATTTTTTAAAGACATACCTCCATTGGTGTGCTTGGAAAGGCTTTGTTCTTGGATGATATGAGCATGAACCACATGAATTGGTCACCATAAAAAATAGGAAGCCACATGAGAATCATGAACTTGGTTTCATCTTACCTAATAATAAGAAGACTGCACAACCTACCATTATCATTATCAAGGAAGATGTCCCCTCCTCATCGACCTCATCTCCACTTGCATGCAAGGATGATGAAATCATCCCACCTAATTTTTTTCATAAACATGATTAGCCTTAGACCCATAACTTATCATAAGGAGGGGATGACTGTAACCATCCCCTTGACCCATCCTAAGATGATAGGAGAAGACTCTCCTACCATTAACACTATTCAATGCTAAGATGATGATTCTATTCTCACCTATCTTGGTACCCTGAATTCTTCAATCTATAAATCCCTTCCTCCTGGGTCTTTGACCATGTTGAATGAATCCACCATGGATATCAATTTGGGTACTTTGAATAATCCCTACATTGTCAAAATCAACCAATCACTGACCACAGAGGAACTTCAAGACTTCCCCTCTTTCCTCCAAACCCATAACATAGCCTTTGCTTGGCCCTATAGTGATATACTTGAAATTTGGCCCACCATTACAACCCATAACATAGTAACTCACCGTGATTACAAACCTATCAAATAAAAGCTCCAATGCATGCATGCTTGCATAACCCTTATCATCAAAGAATACCTTCAACATATTCTATCTGTAAACTTCATTTAACCCATTGAATACCCCCGATGGGTCTTGAATATTGTACCTATCACCAAAACCACAGGGGGACTATGCATTTGTGTGGACTCTCATGACCTCAACCTTGATTTCCCTAAAGACAAATTCCCTCTACCTAGCATCAACTAACTTGTTGATCTTATAGCTAGCCATGAGATGTTTTATTATGGATGAGTTCTTGGGTTACAATTAGATACTAATTGTACCCAAATATCAGCATAAGACTACATTTACCACCCCTTAGGGAACCTTATACTATAGAGTCATGAATTTTGGATTAAAAAATGTTGGTGAAACCTACCAACATGCCATGACCTATATTTTCCATGGCTTCATCCATAAAATTGTTTAGGACTACGTGGATGACCTTCTCAAAAAATACAAACTTTGAAAAGACCCCTCAACCATTCTTAAGATCATCTTTGAGTGACTTATCCATTACCATGTCCACCTTAACCCCAAAAAGTGCATTTTGGGGTCTTTTTGGGAAAGATTCTTGGATTTATTATCTCCCTTCATAGAATCAAAGTCAATCTATCCAAGATTAAATCCATCCTAGACATACTTCCTCCAACCAACCTCAAGTAACTCCATAGCCTATATGGAAAGCTTTAGTCCATTCATCATTTCATTTCTCAGCTTTTGGACCAATGCCAGCCTTTTCACCTCCTTCTAAAGAAGGATGTCTCTTTCAAGTGAAATAATGATTTTCAAAAGTCATTTGATTCACTCAAAGAGTATAATTTATCATAACCTATCCTCACCCCTCCCAAGGATGATCAACCTTTCTACCTTTATATCTCTATCACTGACCATTCCCTAGGGGTAATGCTAGCTCACCAAGATAAATAACATAGAGAGAAAGCCATATATCACATTAGCCACACACTTGTAGAGTATGAGACTCAATACACCCATACCAAGAAGATTTTATTGGCTTTAGTCTTCATGGCCACCAAACTTCAACACTACCTTCTTAACCATAAAACCTTTGTCATAACCAACACTGACCCTCTCAAGTACATGCACTCTAAGCCATATCAAAACTAGCATATGGCCAAGTGGCTCATGATCTTAGCAAATTTTAACCATGATTTCCTCTAGTAGAAGTCAATTAAGGGGAAAGTCATTTCTGACCAATTGATTAATTCACCTTTAATAGATAACCAACCCCTTCCCCTTGTATTTCTTAATGAGTCCATCATGATCCCTCTCAAGCAGATTTTACCCATCAAGTCACCATGTTATTTGACAGATCAAAATGTCAACATGGTGGGAAAACTAATATCATCCTAATCCCCTTTGATGGTGAACCTCTCCCTTTGTCCTTCAATATTTATTTTGAATGTACCAACAATATGATTGAGTATGAAGCCCTAGTGATAGGCCTTCAAATTACCTTTGCCCTAGGAGTCAAAATGATCAATATATTTAGAAACTTCCAACTTGTGGTAAATTAAATCAATGGCTCTTAAAAATGTAAGAATGATGTCTTGTAATAGTATAGGCAACTAGTTGACAAACTCTTAGCATCATTTGATCACTACCACATCTAGTCAACCCTATGATCTACCAAGTTTTTTGACACCATGAATTCCCTTGCCTCTCAAATACCATTCACACCCTTGGATTCTAAGTTATTTGTCATTATCCACAAACTTACCCAACCTTTATATGTCAAACTAGATTCTCCCACCATTTTCAATGTGGAAGAGACCCAACCTGACCTTTGGTATCAATAAACCTTCAACTACCTTAGCCTTATCATAGTTCTTTCTGGCCTCTCTAGGAATGCTCAAAGAGTGTTTATTTAGAGTACCTCAAACTATACCATTATGGGAGGAATTATTTATAAATGTGGCTTTGATGTCTTCCTCTTCCATTCCCTATGTAGTCATGAAGCCTCTCACACTATCAAGGAAATGCACGATGGTATATGTGGGGATCACTTTAGTGGCCTCGCTATATTTAAGTGCATTATTCACCTTGGCTATTATTGTCCTACCCTTAACCAAGGCTGTTGTGATTATATGAAAAATTATGTTAAGTGTCAACAACATGTTAATTTGCATCATGCGCCTAGCCATAGCCTTTGGGTCTCTACTAATTTGTGGCCTTTTCACAATGGGGTCTAGACCTCATTAGGGAAAATAATCCCCATTCCTCATAGTGGCACCATTCTATCATCACTATGACTAAGTATTTTACCAAATGGGTATAAGTTATTCCTCTAATCTCAATTAAATCAAAGAATATTATTGACTTTATCAACCATCACATCATTTTTCATTTCGGTGTTCCTCATAATATTATCACTAACAATGGTAAATATTTTAAGAATAATCAAGTCTAAGGTCTATGTTATGTATTTAAAATTAAGTTAAGTTTATCCTCACCCTATCATCCTCAAGTAAATGAAAAGGCAAAAGCCTATTAAAAAACCCTTAATAACATGATAACTAAAATGGTCAAAGAATTAGGTTAGGATTGGGATTTGCACATCCCCTTCACCTTATGGGCATATCATACTAGCATTATAACCCCTATGGGTACTACCCCATTTTCTATTATGTTTAGAGTAGAGGTTGTCTTGATTTTAGAAGTCCAAATCCCCTCTCTTTGTATATCTTTGCAAGATCTCATTTCTAAGAGTGATTATCATTAACACCATTTATCCTAGTTAGAACTACTTAATGAGAATCATCTAACAGCCCTCACCCACCTCCATGTCTACCAAGAGCATATCAAACATTCCTATAAAAAACACCTTAAAGTGTGGGACTTCAATATCAAAGACCTCATCCTAAAGGAAAATCAACATATCACTAATATGGAGAAAAGCAAGTGGGGAAAGTTTGATTTCAATTGGCTTGGACATTATATCATAACCTAAAAGTATAGATTAAGAGATTATCAGTTGTCTTCTCTCAAAGGCCACCCAGAGCCTAATCCCCTTAATGATTTGCATCTACACCCATTATTTTGTTAAGAAGGATTAGGTTCACATTTTTTTAAAACTTAATCTCACCCCTTTTTATCCACCCACATTCATCTCCCTATTTTAGGATCCATCGATTAAAAATGAATCATGTGATTATTCATCATTGTCATAGAAAAATATTAAACAATGGGTACCACGACTATACCCATGGCATGGTTCTTATGGTACTTTCCACTCCTTTTTAGGATGGATATCCATGATCATTGTCACCTAAGCCTCTTTACATCTAACCAACCTTCTTGTGCCCTTATTTTTTCCTCCATAAAGGTTAACCACTAAGCTAGCTTAAACATGTCTATGTGAAGAAAAATCAAAGCAATCAAAAGTAACCATCCCAATCATTAGTAAACATGGGTCACTCCTAACATTCATAGACTGCTCTCTTGAAGGATAGCTATTGAAAATTTATTTAAACTTTTCCAAAATAAGGTTGACTATTCCCTCAAAGGATAGCTACCAATAAAATTAAACAAAACATATAAAATTAGACTACTCCCTTGAAGGATGGTTGAGTAAAGCATTTGTCTAAAGTATAGAATTTTCTTGAAAGCTTCTCGCATCAATTAGCATCCCATATACAATAATAAAACAAAAGGCCTCTTATCAAAATAAAAACAAAAGCAAACTAATATCAAAATCCATAATCAGCTCTCAAGTAGAATATTAAGGTGAAATATGAACACAAGTAGACTTCCCACATTGATCAGTCTACACTCTATCTTGGCATAGAATTTTTTATATTGACTCTTTGGACACATATATAAGAGGCATGCTATTCTCACAAGAAGCTTACATTTTTCACCCATCTCCCCTATAAGCAAGGGATTTTTGAGCTCACTTAACATTATGTGGCCAAGACACCTTTTAACCAACTAATGAACACTCATGCAAGACATTTCAAGGGATTATGTTCATTAAGCCAATCCAACTTTAGTTCTATTTTAGTCTTTGTCAAAGAAGAAACACCATGCTCTTTGTTTATCCTATCATGACTAGTTGATATTTTCATTATGGAATTTGTCTTTTGATTATATTATTTATTCTCCCATCTAATGTTGTTAATTAAACTACCTCATTTATTTTATAATAAACATTAACAACAAGCATAGCCATAAGCATAAGCATAAGCATAACCATACCATGCATGATAATCACATCCATAAGCATTTAAATAAATAAACCATTTTCCACCACATGTATACAAATAATGAAATCTAAAATAATCATTAAAAATTAGCATATCATAAGCAATCAGGAAGCATAACCATAAACCAAAAATAGCTCATGCCTAGCTAAGAATATATCAGTGTCTACACAACCATATCATAAGCATAATCCATAAGCAACGTAAACATCACATCATAAGCAATAAACATCAAATGTAAATCATACACATAAGCATGGGAAATAAATAAAGATCACATATATATAGCTCATGAGTCAAATAAACATCATAATGTGTACACATAAATAATACATGTAATAGATGTATATCATCTCTCTCTCTCATGTACATATCACATCATTGACATGCAAGCTAGTATCACAAATCAACATGTACATCTATCATGTCATATATCATGCCTCTAAGAAACCACTACCACTGGCCCCTCTTGCTCCTCCACCTACACTACCATCTGGTGTTGGTCCTCTTAGGATGCCTATATGTCCACTCACTATATAGGCCCACTATCCTAGAGTAGTCACAACTAGACCAATTGCAAAATTGGCCCTATAATCTCCATATATCAGTGCCTATGGACAATATACCAACACTATAGCTTCATAATATCTTAACTCCTCAACCATGGCTAAGTACCATGTCATCGGGATTCTATCAGGTGGTCCCCCTACTAGTGCTATCATAAATCCTACTCTTTGCCTCAGTGTATCTCTATCCTAAGTCACTAACCCAAGGGAGATCCTTATATAATCTCTCTATCTCTTATCAATATGGAAAATTGACCCTATAAAGTGATAATATAGCCCTATAATGCATCCACTTTTCCATGTAAACCTTTAATCTAGGCCTGTGCAGATGCTAGTGCTACCCCTACCCATCCATCCTGACTACCACACTGTACCTATCCTCTAGTAGGATCCACATACATATCATGTTTACCCCCATCATCCCATCTAAAATTAACTACTAAATATCAAGCCTGGCACCATCCTACATAGCCATCAAAAAATTAGCATCATTTATCCCTGCTCTTACATGTAACTCCTTATGGTCCAAAACTACATCCACTGGTTATGGCTTAGGTAACAAAAATTACACATCCTCCCTCTTGTATCTATAGAATGGACCAAGAATCCCCTATATGAGACCAAACTACCTCCAAAATTGATTAAAGGGGATAAGCTCCATCTCCCCTTCTCTCTACCCATATATCCATCTCCATCTCTATAAAGATAGAGTATGATAACTATAGAGGGCCCACTTAGGCCAGTACACATATGGTCTCTAGACCACATCACCTATAACCAAACCCTCTAATGCATCTTAGAACTAGTCAATGTCTTTGACACCTCCTCCAACACTTGTCAAAGCATAATCTGCCCTTCATCTTAGGAAATCGACTCTATAATCTACCTATGTATAGCCATCCCATGGTAGCCCAAGGGTCTTAGAACCTGAATATTCTCATATGCCTAATAATAAATCATGAATCCAACATTGATCCCATATCATCTATGAGCTCTGAATGCCTAGATCTCCTTATATATATGAACTAGTAAGATTGGTGCCCACTCAAACACAATCTTCCTAAGCAACATCTCTACCAATACTCCTATTAGTATATAGGGAAAGCATCCACTACTCAAATATAGTAATGTAAAATAGGACACCTCCATCATCATCATTATCATAAACCATCTCTCATCTAGATCTCTATAGTGTAATAGCTTGTAACTAAAACCACCTAAATGAAACTTGACATGAACTCGATCCTCATCATATAGTAGCTTGATCTTATCATCCCTCTCCTCACTCTCAATATGTTAAATAGGATCCCCTTGAATTGGTAGCCATGTAATCCTATAGTCATCCTTAAAGAGGATGGTAATCTCTCTTAATATCAGTAGGAAGGTGTTAGTGGTTGGATCCCATCTTTTGATGAGGGCCACTATCATCACCACATCTCATGGCAACCACTAATAATGATGTATGGATCTTAAGCCAACCTCCTCTATATGCATCCAATTATTTTTTATCATCCCTCCATGGATATTGGTGAAGATATTTGACACTTGATCCCTCATCTAGGTCTAGTCTTGTGCCTACAAAAATTAAAGTTAGCACATGTCACCATTGGTCATTTTCAAATTGACCTCATTATCAACCTACACCCACCTCTTTCAACCTATGAAAAAATAACCCACAACCATCTACAACATTACCTATATAAATTTAAAATAACCCTCACCCATAAACATTCAAATGCCTATCTTAACCTATCACAACAACACCTAACACTTTTCTCATGAAACATCTACCCTAACCAACAAAGTTTTCAACATCCTACCTTAACCTATAACGCCATTGCTAAACCATCAAATCAACTTTTAACTCAAAACATTATTCCTATTTGAACATCACCTACCTTAAACTTACACACACTTTCATTTACCCACACCACTTTCAAAACATTTCAAACCATTCATTTACATTCTTTTTAACCCCTCTCCCAACAACACTCAAATGTCAATGATTCACTTGAATTTTTTGATGATCCAATCAATATTTTTTCATCAATGTCTGATCATTTATGGTTAGACTAAAAATAAATAGTCCTATAAACCTTAACATAAAAATTTAAACAACTAACCTAGTTAAATATATTTTATATCCCAACCCTAACTAGAATCCTACACCAAATTCAAATTTCATTTACTACATTTCACAATTTTACCCAAATCCTAACCTAGGGAAAAATCTCCAAACCCAATTTCCAAAACAACCATAACATACCACAAATTCAGCTATCAAGTAACCAAATCAATTGATCTACAAATTCATAACATCACCTACCTAATTTCTCAAACACTATTGAGGTTAAAGACTATGTCCTACTACTTATCCACATCTTTGTCTACCCTACATATTAGGTCCTACTAAAAAATCTTCACAAACATACTCAACCAATCACCAAACACCACCTCAACCAACCAATCAATCCAAATTCTCAACAAAACTCTAAATCAACCAATCACCATACCACTCAAAAAATAGAGTCAAATAAGTTGAAAATGAAAATGAAATTTCATTTTCACTTTTTATCCCTAACTTTTTAGGGTTTCCCCCTAACCATCGATAGTTAGGGTGATCATCGATGGTCAAATTTAGGACCCTTGACCATCAATGATCAAGAGATCCCACTTTTAAAAACATTTTTAGGCACATAAAATAAGTGTCCAACCTTAAAGATCACCTAATCTCCCCTAAACCAAACTTGAACTTTGGAGATTACCCTTCTCCAACTAACCATTAGACGATGTCCACCTCGACATTGGCTATTTTTTACCCAAACTATTTGCATATTTTATGACAACCTTGCTTGGTCTTTTTGACCACACTGACCATTTTTACCATGTTGACCATTAACATTTACACAAGCTAGTGCATGACTAGACCATTTGTGTTTTTTAAGGGAGCACTTCCTACCTTAGATACCTATAAAAAAACCAAACCTATCTAGAAGACTTATAAAGTAACCCGATCAGCTATGACCAATGATATAGACTAGTTACCTTATCATTTATACTTCTAGAATTGAACTTATTTTTACCAGTGTTGGAAACCTTAGTATGTGTGTGATCTTGGTTATCACACTTAGTCATATTTTATGCACATTTTTGCATTTAAAATGCTCACCCCTTTTGTGACCACCTAGTGATGCACCATATACCACTTATCAAACCCATACCCAATTTTGCTTTTCCTCATCAAATCTTGGTTTGAGGGAGAACACCTCCTCCCATACTTAGGGAAATTAGACCTTTGACCAAAAAATATATTTTTTAATCTTATTCATTTCAAGGCACATAACAAAAAGGGGAAAAATATAAACACTAGAAATCTAAACAATGTAATTCTGAATATCAAAATACCCTTTAGACCACCTTAGGACCATTTAACCCTTTGAACATTAACATAGCTAACTTATTGTTAATTTGGATCAACTATATCAACCTAGAATTTTAGCGCTTTTTACCCTTTGGCACCCAATCATCAACCTATTAGTGGTCAGGGTGACCACTGACGGTCACCCTAACCATCGATGATTAGGGTGCACCTCCTTAATAGATAACATGCAAGTCACCCACCTTGATTTTCTAAAAATAGCCCATCTAATTTTAGTTTTGAGTCATTATATGGATGAGTTAAATTTAGAAGGCCTAGTTCACATGTTGTTACAACTCTCTTGCCTTGCCTATAAGATAGAAGAGCAAAGAGGTGAAATCATCTAAAATTATGATCAAGATCTTGTGCATTAAAGAGTTCCTTTCTTGTAAGTCAATCACTATCATCAACCTAGTAATCTAGCAATCATATCAGATATCTAATTTTCCACCACCTCTCCACCAACCTCTCAAGCACCGTTACTCTATCAGAATTACTTGTAACTTTTGATTCATTTATGCAAGTACTTTCCTTTCTATTTTATAAACTTAATTGTTTAAAATTTGTGGATTGATAGCCCCTAAGGAAGCTCTCACTTTCAAGATCTAGCTATCGCTAGGCAATCCACCCAACTATTTATCTAAAAAAAAAGTTTTCTTTATTTATTCCTTATTTATAGGTCATCCTCCTAAGCCAAAGAGGATCTCTTCATAGTCTTCTAATTCAACATGTGTACTATCAATTATATTTTTTAACCATACCCATACTTAGTTTCTTCTTTCCTCTTTTCCAATAATAAGCAAGAAACTCATTGAAACAACTCAATCAAATGTTTTAGTCATTATTATAAAATAATTATTAATTTCATATATGAAATTAACCAAAAAATATCCCTACTACCACTGTAACAAAGTATCCAAATGTCCTTATTTTCACTAATCCATTTACTAGAGCACATGGGTAATTAACCACTACAACTACTAGGTAGAGTAGGAAATGGTGTTGAATAATGGGTTTGTTTGATTTTGTTCTTCCCTTAAGTTTTTCCATGTCTTGAATATGTCATGTTCCACATGTTTTTTTATTAGAGTGAATAGTTCCCCCAAAAAATTATAATATACATCAAGACTAAACAACATATTATATCCCCTAAGGGATATTCATGTGTCAAGTTGCTGAAAATTGAACACCTATTGATCTCTATTGTTGAATGATTTTGAGACATATACTATCCATAACATTATTATGTTATTTTTGTATGCCCCTTCCTCTTTCACCAACCTTCATGGTAAATTTTTTCTTAGATTTGACTTTGGTCCCTAAAATTATGCTTGGTTTCAAGATCTATGAAATAATAATAAGAACAAAATTTAGTTTCTTTTTACCTTGCTCTCTTTATTTTCCTAACCTTGAAGATTTCCCTTCTAATTAGTAAGGAAATTCATATTTCTGTATATCTTTCATTGTGATATGGTACCACTTGGGCCTCTTATATTAGTATTTTTGACTTGATTGTGAAGCATGAGAAACATTCTCTTCACCACTAGAACTTGACTCTTCTAGTTTTTTCATCTTTGAATTATATTCAATTTTAATACTAAAAATTATTCTAGAACATCATTAGTAGCTAGAAATATAATATTATTATAAAAAAATAATGGCACTTTCTCATCGATAATAACATATTTAATCACCAAAATTATGTATATAGAGACATCTAGTAATCAGTATGCATATCTTTGCTCACAATAACCAACAAACATGTATAATTTGCACCATATAGAAGTAGTGGATCCAAGAACACAAAAATTACTTACATCAATTTTTTACTAACCACATTTCTTTTGGTGTTACATTCTGTAAGGCTTGTATGAACTTTGGTTGAGAGTGTACATTGTATTCACATCTTCTACCTAGTACTAATAAGGTACATTCTAGATATCCACCATACATTGTGCCATCTCCATGACTGTCTTTTTATGATTTGCCATGACTTCATTATATGATGTAGAATAATAATAATGTATACCTTATTTCTTACATAATTCCATGAATCTTTTAGAGATAAAATCATTCACATTAACTGACCTAAGAGATTTTACCTATTTGCCTCCCTATTTCTCTACTATAATTTTCCAAAAAATAATGTTAGATAAGCATTATGACTTTCTATGCATAAAATAAACCCAAATTTTCCTATAAAAGTAATCTATAATTAAAAATTAATTACAAGCTCTAGATATTGAAGGTGTCTACATTGGACATACAACCCACATGTACCAAATCTAATGCATATTTGGATTTTTGTTTCTTACCAATGTCGAATGGCTATAAAAATTGCTTATCCATTTCACACCCTATGAAAACATTTGATTCTTTTGAATATATGAAAGTGTATTCACCATGTTAGTCTAACTTAATCTATAAAAATGATGATAACCAAGGTGACCATACCTCTTATGCCATAGTTCACTATTCATTTCAATTGTTGATAGCACATGATCTTTTGCTATTTTGGGATCAATCATATTATACAATCCCTTATTACCATACAAAAAAAATGACTTTATTTTCATGAATATTACTAACTATGAATTTATTTTCTTTAAAATCTACACAAAGGTTAGGATTTATAGTTATTTCACTTATTGAAAGAAGCTTTTTGTTCAAATCAAGCACAAATCAAACATTCTTGAAAGTGTAAGTAACATAATTCAATACAATATGAATATCTCCATATCCTTTTACATAGTGAACCTAATCATCACCTAAGGAAACTGATTCAATGCAACTATAATCTTCTAAAATGTTTACATACCAGTATTTGTGACACACGTAGTGTATTTATGCCTCTAAGTCAAAATAAATAATTATTGGCCCTACCAATTGGTTTTGTGCTACCACAAGTGTAAACTCACTCATTGAAATTTATTCATCTTCTTTAACCACATTTTTAATATTGTGAATTCTTTCAATTATTTTTGAATTCATATTTTATTATGATAATATTTCTTGAAATTAATAGGTTCCTTACAAAAAACACTTCTATTTAGATCGATTTAAATTAATGACATTAAATTTATAAGTTTATTTTTACTATCTTCCCTTTCCATTTGATTTTTTAGTGAACACACTTTATATAGAAAGTAATGTTGAAGCAACTAAATGTTATTGCCTTCTTTATTTATGCATGAAAAGTGTAGACAATGTCTCAAAATAAAGGGTTTGTGTCTTTGCAATCATGTAAAGTGACTAAAAAAATGATCATATGATGGTAACAAGTTCTAAATTACTATATCAATTAGATCTTGATCATCTATATGTTTATCAAGTATTCTTAGTTGATCACAGATGTCCTTTACTTGCGATAAGAATTCAAAGATAAAACGACCTCCCTACATCTTAGTAAAAAATATATTTGAATACAATACCATTCCTAATTCATAAGCCTTGTATTTAATTGTAATATTTTCCCATAAATAAGAATCAATACTATAATTCCTAACTTGTAGTATTAAATTGTCAGCGACTAAAAGTTTTAATAACATCAAAGCTTCTCTATGATATATATAATAGTTTTTAGGTTCATCATTTGGTCTTATCTCCTTAGAAAGTACTATGTGATTGATTTTTTGATACTCACATATTTTAATTATTTTGTGACTCCATTAAATAAAGTTTTTTATTGTCATTTTTTTAGATTTGGCAATAATAGGTGTTGTAGACTAGCCATTCTGACCTAGTTTTTCATGAAAATAATTAATTTAGTAAAACTACAATGTATTTTATAAAATTTCCTTTTGCATGAAATATATATAATAAGAGATACACAATGTTTGTAATTTTTAGCTTTAAATTATTTACCATTTATGAGAAATTAAATTATTTTTTTGTAAAACTACCTGAAAATGATGGAAAAATTAAATATAGAGATTGACAAAGAGTCTGGAAAAAAAATTCACATGGGCTTAGACATCCAATTGACAATGTTGTAAAGTTTTAAAATTTTAATCCTCGTGGTTTTTTGGATACATAATTAACTGTAGTTTTTTAGGCAAGTGGTAAGGCAAAAAATTATAATTTTTAAAAATTTAAAAAAATACCTATTAAAATATTTCTTAAATTTTTTTTTTCCCTAAGTGTTAATAAAAATTTTAAGTTTAAAAGGATTTAATATTTTAACAGCCAATAAAAACAACCTATGTTGACATCCTCCTTTATATAGGTAGTGGCATTCTTTGAAGAAAATATGAACCAAAAAATGTCTTCAAAGAACTAATATATATATATATATATATATATATATATATATATATATATATATATATATATATATATATATATATATATATATATATATATATATATATATATATATATATATATATATATATATATATATACATATATATATATAAGACATATTTATAACTTCTACCACTCCTTTTATAATAGTAACTCCCTTTGCATATGGTGCCACACAACTACAATTATTTTATATAAAAATGTAATTTCTTCTCCTTTGCAATATTATTCCCTTGTCAGAGTGTCACACATAGGAATAACAATACAAAAACAACTATATAATGCCTTGCAATGATTTTTGAATGAAGCAATATTTTTTATAACATTAAAATAATATTAAAAATTATTTACCAATAGAAAAAATGCCTTACCAATGATTTTTGCATAGTTTCTACACAGTCAAGATTACTCCTTATTCGCTCTACTATATTGGGCATGTACCCCTCACCTAATATTGTCCACTTTTTGTCCAAAGTTTTATCAAATTTATATACATAAGTCCTGTGCCAAATCATATACTTCTAAAAACTAACCTTTATTCACTCCACACTATGCACTCTTTACTACGTACTTCATAGCTTGTAGTCCCATGCATTGCACAAGTCCTATGCTTGTTCATCAATTTATATGTCCCTTGAACCTATAATATAATGTACATCATAGTTCCACACCATAACTCATAGAATTGCATTTTGGTAGTTTTTCACCATAACTCATAGAGCCATGTGCCTTAATGGATCATGTACTATACAAGTTCTACACTAGCTCACCAACTTCTATGCACTCTATAACTCATAGACCCATGCACCTCATAGTCTTGTTCAATAGCTCATAGTTCCTCATGCCTCATTTTCTTCTTAGATTCCACAACACATCTACATGTTGAATTTCTTTGGCTACATGATCCAAGGGGTTCACCAACCATTATCCATCTTGGAATATGAACTGACATAACCATCTTGGTAATTGAAAATCATTTTAACTAATTTTTTATTATACTTGTATAAATTTGTAATATACACATCCAACCAAAAAGGTTAATGTTATACCCAATCATAACATATATAACATGCCTCATGTATCTAATCTATACAACATGTACTATGGCACACTGTACCAAATTTTCCTATTCTCTGTTGATGAATAGAAGTTACATTTCCTACAAGCAAGACTTCCACTCCATTGAATATATTTAGTTATTTATTTTTGAATTATCTTTTCCCATTCACTCTACACAACCAAAACTCAGTTGTCCCCCACAAGCTTGGTCTTGGGCATCATGGTGTAGATCATTAGTATCAGAGCATAAAATATCTATTCCTTTCTATGCCTATAAACACACAAGCACAACTCAAGAAGGAAGGTTTTAAAATTGGTTATGTTTCAAAATATGTGGAAGAATGACATAGTAAAAGTAAGATGGTTGATGCCTAGAAGAAACTTGAGGTAGCCCTGAGGTACAAAAGCTCATCACCAATGCACTAGAGGCATAGTGCACCAAACATTTTGGCAACTTCTATGAATCGATGGTATTTCTCAATCTGACACCTTTACCACATTTCCACTATTTGATTAATAAATATTTTATTAATAAACCCATTCAAGGTTAAATTTAATCTCGATATCCCTCTATTCAAAATCAATATCAATGCTAAAGAATTAGATGCATGAATTCAACAAATCAAGGCATACTTACCATTCAATTATTTCACCGATGCTTAGAATATCACTTTCATAGTATTAAATATGTCCATACTAGTTTTTCACTAGTGAGAGATATTCAGTGCACACCATGTGTAAGAGTGCATTATAATTAAATCCTAAAAGAATTTTTTTGATTCACTAAAGGATGAATATTACCCTCTATACCACTTCAAATATGTATACATTAAGTCCCAACAACTGTGCCAACACAAAGATCAGTCTAGAAAGACTACACCAACATTTTTCATGACTAATATACATACCTACATGAGAACTTGAGTGAACAACATAAGGTGATAAAGTAAATTAGTAGACTCTCACCTTATATCTACATGAAGATGGATTTTTTAACTTGTAAAAAATTGGGGAAAATATATCATAATGCTATAGATATTGAATCCAAGGCAAAGATGAAGCAACATGTCACCTATTCATCTAATGTAGCACACAAGGCCTAGGTTTCACACAACTCCACATCACAAGCTTATGCAAAGAAGTAATAACACACTTATCATAAAGGAGAGTATCACTATAAGACTGCTCAACCCTCAAAGGCTCTAGTGCCTTATGCTTCAAAAAAAGTAAATCTAATAAGTCTGATGATAATTGGTTCGATCACCATCATTTATCTACTCATGATGATTCTAAATTTCATGTGTAGCAATACCTACTCACATAATATACATCAAGACCCATACCAATGGATGATACTAATCTATATGCCTCTTATTTGAGCACCATCACCACTATGATTGACATCTCTAAAGATTATGAATGTCTCTTCCACACCAAGTTCTGGGTGAAGGGTCAACCTCTCCATGTCATCATCGATAGTGGTATCTAGAAGAATATCATTACACAATGCAAAACTCAACACCTTGGTCTTTCCATTACTATGCATCTAAATCCGTACTCTTTACAGTGGATCTAGTAGGGGAAAGATATATAGGTATGATGTTAATGCACTTTCTAGTAAAAAGTCAAGCCTATGGAGGACATCACTTGTGACATCACACCTCTAGAGGTCTACAACATCTTAATGGGTAGACTATACTTTTATGAACATGAAGATACATATCAAGCCAAACCACATCATTAGACTATTCATGTGTAATATTTCCTTTAAAAACTTTTTAAATTAGTTCCCATGACCAAATTAATCTTGGTCTTTGTCAAACAATGTCATAAGTTCATATCGTATGTGCAGAATTTCATGTTACTCATGGTCCATCCTAATACACCTATGTATTCAAAATTAAATCACACCTTGGAAACATGCAACACTCATACATCATTTTAGTAATGGTATCTTGATAATTTACTAGAGTATAGTAACAAAGTCTTCATAGAAATTGAAGGTCTTCTAATGCACTGTGAAGTAAAACACTACATTAATTTCATCCCTAGATCCCCTCTTTTGAATATCCCCATCTATCATAGATCAGTTTTGTAAAATGATGAAGTTTAATGCCAAATTAAAAAGGTTCTTGATCAAGGTAAGATCAATCCTAGCTCTTCACTTTGTGGGAGTCTGATAGTCCTCACACCCAAGAAGGATGGGTCCTAGTAACTCTATATAGACTACTGTTCTCTCAAAAAAATCATGGTGAATAATTGATATCCACTACCATGTATTGATGACATTATATACCAAATTAGAGGCTCACAATAGTTTACCAAGATTTAATTAAAGTTAGGTTCCCATATATCCTAGAGACATCTAGAAGATAACATTAAATACTTGGGAAGGATTGTACAAATGTTCAATCTTACATTTCAACCTCACCAATGTGCCATCCACTTTCATGCGCTTGATGGATTATATACTCAAGCCATTACTAAAATCCTTCATCATCATCTACTTGGATGACATTTTCATCTTCAACAAGACTTGGGAGGAGCATATGGAACACATATCACATGTCTTAGACACTTTGCACCAACACAAATTACAATCCAACTTAGTTAAGTGCACATTTGGCATAACATATATAAAATACATAGGATACATCATTGATTTCACTAGCATTAAATTATATTTATAAAAGATAAAAGTGATCCAATATTGACCTAATCTACATAATCTCACAAATTGAGGAGTTTTCTTTGACTTGCTAACTTTTATCATATGTTTGTCCTTTATTTATCACACATATCTCAGGCTCTCATCTAGATCACATGCACCAAAGCCAAGTTTGACTAGACTCATGAATAGTAACATCCTTTTGAGGAACTTAAATAACATCTATACATAACACTTATTCTTGTAATATTTGATATTACACAAACCTTCAAAATTCACATTGATGCATATGACTACACACTTAGTGTAGTGCTCACGTACCATTTATATCTAGTTGTATACCACTCTAAGACATTCAATAACATGGTGTAAAGTTACTCCACCTATGAGAAGGAATTGTATGATATTATGCAAGTAATTAAGTAGTGATCACACCACATTATTAAGAATGAGATAGTTGTTCATTCAGACCATAAACCAATTCAATTCCTATAGTCATATAAAAAAATGAAAAATATGCACAACATGAAATGGATTACTTGTAGCGGTTCCATCTTATGATCAAGCCCAAGAAAGGGAAGGACAAGGTTGCATATTACCTTAGATAACTACTAGTTCATACACTCATCATGGGGTTAGACATGGATGACCATAACTTTATAGACTAGGTATCTATCTACTTAGTTGACTAGGAATTCATAAAAACTTACACCAACCTCACACAAGGTACCCAAGTTTAGTAGTTCTACTTGTTTGACCAAATTATCTACAACTTTAGACATCTTTGTGTTCCCCCTAGTTCACCTTGTCAATAACTCATCTGGGAGGTGCACTAAACCAAGGCCTTGGGACACTTTATCATGACAAAGACTTGAGATACATTATAGTCACACTTCTACTAGCTATACATGTGCATAAACATGGAGTGCCACGTTAAGTCTTGAATTCTTTGTTGTATCACCAAACCCATAAATAAGAAGCTTAGACTTTATACACCTTTACCAGTTCCATCTAGACCATGAGAATCTACTAGTATGGATTTCATGATTGGATTTATTGTGATAAAATGATAGCATGACACTATGTTCATTGTAGTGGACTAGGTTTTCATGATGGCTATCATGGTTACATGTATAAAATACAAAAATTCAGCTAACACTACACATGCATTCTTTAACCATGTTTCGGTTCATTTTGGGATACCAACATCTATCATCTTTGATAAAGAACTATGCTTTATGAGCCACTTTTGAAAAGAATTTTGGGATTTTATTGGTACACAGCTGGATCCATTTATGACTTTTCATACTTAGATAGATGGTCAAACTGAAGTGGTTACACACATACTTGTTCATCTTGTATGAATGTACAATAGTGCACATGCTCACACCTAGGATGATAATCTCTTGTACATTAAACACACCTACAATAGGGTTCATCACAAATCTACTAACCATAGTCCATTCTATACATGTCTTGGGTTTCAAACTTTGGCACGTCTAGACATATCCTATTATATACCATCAGGTAATTAGTTATGTGCATAATAATGGGAAGTGGATAAATCCAAGAAGTTTATATTCCATATCTAGTATGTTCAACAATAAGTTTAACAAATTCTCTCTCAAACTTAATCTAATTACAAGCAGTGTCATGACACACATCACATACCTCATAAATTATAAGTTGGAAATAATTTTTTTTTGTAACTTTATAAGGAACACTTCAAAGGTCCACATCAAAATTTCAAGCCTGTGTGCTATGGCCCATATACCATTTTACATGTAAATACTAAGAATACCTTCATTATTTATCTTTCTTAGTACTTGGGCATGCACCTAATCTTCAACATGGAGCTTCTCAAGCCTTATACTCTACCACTTCTTGAGCCAATAATGATACAACATATTCTAATTTATCTCTTGAACACTTATGTCTTATAAATAAGGACTAAATCATCGAAGTGACAAACACACACACTTGCCATGGTATGCATCAAATTTTTTGAGTGGTTAAGGTTGGGAAATATGTTGATCAGGCCAAGTGGTGCACTTCACAATAAATTTAGGTGTATTTAATTCAAATATTCATTAATGTAATGGTGACCATTGATCTTTAAGAAATGGAGAATGATCTGTGCACATTTCTTGCATAGTTGACCTTACTCCTCATTCACTATACTATGGACTAGACACACACACTCACCCAATATTGCACACTCCTTGCTCAAAGTTTTCTTAAAGTAATATGCACAAGTCTCATGTCATATCATAAAATTTTATGCATTGTCCTTTGTGTACTCCACACTATACACTCATTACTATGCACTTCACAACTCATAGTTTCATGCACTACACAAGTCTTGCACTTACTCACTAATTTTTAAACCTCTTGTGCATATAATATAGTTCACATCATAGTTATGCATATAAACTCATAGCCTCACATACTTAATAGTTATATGCCATAACTTGTAGGCCTATGTGCCTCATTAGCTCATATGCTTCACAAGTTCCATGCTAGCTCATTGAATTTTATGCACTCTACAAATCATAGACCCATGTGCCTCATTATCCCACAAAACACCTCATAATTCCATATGAATCACCAACTTATTGTATTACATATCACATCCATTAGTTGAATCACCTTGTCCATGTGCTTGAAGGGGTTCATCAATTATCATCTAGCTTGGAAGATGAACTGATGCAACCATCTTCTTGATAATTGATAGTGTTTGTAAATACTCTTGTATTCTACTTGTATAATTATGTAATATACACATTAGGTAAAAAAATAAATACTCCACATAGCCATAACATAGATAGCATTCTTTGAGTATCTACTCTGTAAAACATACACTATATCACATTGTACTAGTTTTCCCTATTCTCTATTAATGAATAGAAGTTATATTTTCTTCAAATATGACTTATGTTCCATTGAATGTGTTTAGTTTTTTATTTATGAATTATCTTTTCCCATTCACTCTACACAACCAAAATTTAGTTTTCCCCCAATGTTTGGTCCTATGCCCCATGGTGTGTATCAACCAAGATGCTGGAATGGCTTACCACAACAAAAGAATATAGATATGATATTTACTAAAATGCCACATGTGTGTGTTAATATTTACTAGAATGCCACACAAGATCATTAATATGCCTTATCTCTTGTATTAATACATATTTCCTTATTACACTCATATAAAATTAATCATTTATGCATCATTACATACCACTAAGAAAATACAAAATAATTCTATAATGGCTTCTTCCTTTTATGTTTGGCTATAAATGCCTCTCTCTATGCAATTCTTAGAAAGCATAAAATACTAAAACAATAGATAAATATTATTGCATACTTTTATTCTCTTATATACACCACAAATAATTTAAAAAATTCATTTTTTTTTTTTGATATAAAATTTCCAAAAGCTTCATCTCACCTCCAAGCTTACCAAGAAAGAATTCTTCAGGAAAATCCTAACTTGTCCCAAGCTTCTCAAACCATTATCTATGAAACCATATAATAATATATTATTGAAATATAAAAATCCATGAACATTACATTATTGAATAGTTATTATATATCCAAAATACAATAAAAAATAAGGAAGATATCCTTATCACTAAAAAAAACAAGCTAAATAAAGATCAAGTAAATCTATGGAAGAGTAAGCTAATAAATAACCAATATATTTGGCTTTATGAAATATCCTATAAAATATAAAATGAAAGCATAGAGATGATTCAATATAAACTAATTAAATAATTATTCTAATCTATATAAGTTATAATGATGTAACCTATGGAATGAGATGCCCCTAATATTGGCATGTTCCCTAGGTATAAAAATATCTTGCATTCAGGTATCTTGTATAGCCTATATATCCTACATCTCACTCATAAATACTTTTAACTACATGTGTGTATGAAAAATGATATTTAATCTACCAAATATATGATAAATAACATATATTAATAATTTAAATTAACAAACATGTCATGCTTAAGTCCTGATTTTGGATTTTTGGAATATTTTGATTTTTTTGTATTTATTAAATATTTTGAGGTGATTTTATAAAATCTACTAACAAATAATCCTATCAAGGGTATATTCACATGTAGGGACTATAAAAAACATGGGAATGGTCACCTATCATGAGCGAGTAATATCATATGTATCTGTATCTAAATTTGAGGAATGATCTCATGTTTTAAAGTAACTATCATCATCATCATGAGTCATAGGATATTATGTATGATTAATAAATCTAATGAGCATAGTATCATGTGGAATATAATTTACAGTATAATAAAAATGTGTTTGTGTTCACTTTGTAACATGTTAAGTTGTATATAACATTATCTTATGATGTGATGGACTAGATAGTGGATAGTGTGAGTCTTGAATAACTCTCTGATGTAATGGGTGTTGAAACATTAGTCATCTAGTAAAATAAACTACCTTCATTTTAAATATATATGTATAATAAACTTTAATATTTAGAGTAATTAACTTTGTATAAATAACTTGAGTAGGTTGAATAATTTACTATGGTGGTGGTGGGGTTGAACATGATACTCATATGGAGTAATCTAAATTATAACCACCTTATTACAATGTATATATCTCACACATATATGTACTTAATATGGTATTAGACAAAGCTTATATATCCAAGGGAATCCTAATAGCATGATAAATACCCTTGTATTTGGTAAGACCAATAATAAGTTATCTACTAATTCAACACCTATCTTAAGTAGTAACATAATGCACATAATAGGATTATGTCTCTTGTCATCAAATACTTTTATTATTTTGGTTGTATCCATCAAATCTATAATTTTATATTCAATACTAGTGAGGAGTGGCATGGTACAAATGTTTTCACTTAAACCATTTCTACTGTGACACTATGTATAAGGTGTGATCAATGCATGCATGTAAAAACAAGGAATTGAAATCAACATTACCATCCACAATCTCAATGACAACAATGTAATCAAGGTCATGTTTTTGATGTGCATGTAAGTTCACCAATAATACCTTCTAATGGATGATCATATTTATGTAGAGGAGGATATTCATTATAAGTCATATGCATCTCATAATTAGCTTTAGTTTCCATTAACTCATGGTTTGGAAAAGGATCAAAAAATATTTTAAACTTTACATTCCCATTTAATTATGGTTTTGAATCATTTGTAGGTGTGTTAATCCTAATATGTTATCATCAATGAGATCTTTAATCTTATGTCGTAGCCCAAAGAATATGTTTTTATAATATCCCTCACATATATGATAATCAAAATATGCATTACTATCATGTCTTTTAGGTAGAGGATTACTCATATCAACCTCTTTAGGTAGAGGGAGATATATAAGGTTTCACTCAAGTAACTTCTACAATTTATTACGAGGAGGTTCAAATTGTCATGAATATTACCTTCTTTGTTGATTGGATAAGACAAGTTTATTATTAATTTGTGATATTACATTAAGTATTATTTTTTATTCATTATTAGTATCATTCATTTTGACCTTGTAACCTAGTTTTCTTTGAAACTTTGTAGCTGAATTATTTGTAGTATTAGGCACATATTTTAGCTTATTTAAAAGAATAAGTTTGACTTCAACATTTTATATTATTCAAAGCAATAATTTTGTATTATAAACCTATAACTATATGTCATAAATCATAAAATTATTTAAATATATTTTTCATTATAGAGTTATGAATAGGGACAATAAAAATTTGTTTGAATATATATTTTAAATCATATTCGACCATAGGATCAATCATATTAGAAATCATGGTCTTATACCAAAGCACATAGTCACTAATTAGTTCATTAGATCCTTTCTTAAGTTTATTAATTTGAGCATAAGAGAATTTATCATTGATATTTATTAAAAAAAAGTGCTATAAAATGAACAGCCAAAGTATTGAATGCCATAATTGATTAGAATGGGAGTTATAAAATTAACACATAGCATAGTCCTTCAGACTTCATGGAAATACCTTAGTTAATAGTTTGTAATTAGAGGTGTATTATAAACATGTTACAAAAAATTCTCTTTGATGTTTATCTAACTAATATTCACCATTATATAATGTAATATTAGGAGCTATAAACATTATAGGTAAGGGAAAAGCTGAAATATATGGATCTGATGGATTATGAATAGAAAACATCAATTTTTATTAAATGACTCGATCTAAAAGAACCTTTATCCAAATTCAATTAGATTATAGATCTATAAAAATAAGGAATTTTTAGGTAAGCATGAGTTATTATTTCACATGAGTATAATTCATAAGATGTACATAAGTTGGTTATGTAGGGATAGACATTGAAATTTAATTGAATTTTTTTGGTTGCCCCCACACTATGGGTTAGAATCACATATGTAACCAAAGGTATAAACATATGAATAATATAATTGTTAATAGTATAAAAAAAATTGTTGCATAAATAAGTCAAAAATATATATTAATATCAATAAATAACTCATATTAGTGTTCCTCAGATGTGTAAAAGTGTGTCATGCATTTGTGAGTTCATTTAAAAATATTGAGTTAATTACATTTCATATATTTTCATCAAATATATTATAAAATTACACATATTCATTTCATTTATTATCATCCATAATACTTTTTTATTTCATTATGATTATGAGGGAAAATAAAAAACCAAGTCTAAAAATCAAATTTAAATTTAGAAATATGAAACCCTGAAATGAAGGATGAAAGTCTAAATGAAAACCTATTATTTGATATTATCATAATATAAATGTTTTCACCAATATGTTTTAACTTATTTTTTATTTATTGAACATAAATAAAATTAAAAATTTAACTATTCATATTTTTTAATGTACTATAATAAACACCAATATGAATGTAAAAGTAGAGTTTATTTACTTAATTATATTTAGAATGTTACTATTTTTTTAGGTCTTAGACTAAAATAATATGATGTAAATGACTATAAAATGGATTATAAGTCACTTCGATTAGGAACAAAAGTGTTTGTATATGTTTGGATGAATCTATCAAGATCACGATGCTATCGTATGATGTAGGAGACTTCTATTTTAAGATTTTTAATGTGAATATATGCCTTAATATTTTGGTCAATGCCACTATACTTGGTTGAAACATGTCATCATATGTAATATCAAGTTCTTATTGTGTGTACAAATGTATAAAAATTGTCTCCTTGACTTCAAAACCATAGCTCCACTTTCAAGAATAGGTTTAGGCATGCAAAAGTGAAAAAGATGAGGATTATGTTGGTGGAATAATTTTTAGAGAGTTAAATATAATGATTTATATAAAAATTAAATGGGATAATAAGTCCCTCCTCTATTTTTAAGGAAACCTCATTTTATTTAAAATAAAGAAATGCAAAAAACTAAATCTTTACAATTATTCACATTCAAAATAGTTTTGCAGGGGTTTGTTTTATGAAAAAAAAAGAATGTATAATAGAGATGAAAATGATTAAGATACATATAAATAAATTATAGAAAATGATAAAAAATAAATTATGCATATGTGATTAAATAACCACATATTTTAATCACTTATGTATATTGGAAGTAAAAAACAACATGAACAATTTAACATTAAACATTTAATGTGAATGAGATAAAAAGGATGGATAAATTTTGAACACAAGAAGAAAAACCATTTACTAAAAATATAAAATGTGAAAATTTATGTGGAAGCTTCTTGTATTAATCTCTATAAAAAGAATACAAAATTCTCTTCTTTCTTTCTTCACAAAATTTCCCATATTGTCAAAAAAATTGATAACAATGAAAATATTTGAATCTAGGAGGTTAATAAACACCTCACAACTCCTTTTGAATACATTTTTGAAAA
>JARHVA010000615.1:4925000-4965304 GCA_037957365.1 Torreya grandis | reverse complement strand
GCACTAAAAACATATTGTTAAACAACTAAAATTTTCTTTATCATTAATTGAAGAGGTTTATGAGTATAAATATGGTAGAGTCTAGTCATACCAACCCTAAAGAATGAAAATCAAGAGTTTAATTCCTACATTTATAGGAAGAAAGAAAAGATAAGAAGAGAAATTTTAGAAATAAAAGTGTCATTAATGAGCTCAATTCCACTCATAATAATAGTTACAACTACCCTACATTTATGCTCCTTCAAAAATCTTAATTGATTAGGGCCACCTTAAAAAATAGTTACAATAGTTACACCATTATTTCTCCTGCTTCTCCTTGAATTAATGTCATTGTGACTCTATTAATGTGGAGTAGTAGAGAAAAGGTCATGGAGGCTAAAATTTATACTAAAAAAAATCATGGATGGCCACCTAAATCTCCTTGAGATCGTCATTACATTAATGTTGTTTGTAGACCCTTAACTAACCCAAGTCCATCAAAGAACATACTCTATGTTTCATGCCAAGAGCTCAACCACACTACACTATTGTTTTGTACATGTGTTGTCATCATGTGTCATTTGGATATTTGATCAAATCTATTCCATTTATATCCTTAGGAGTCTAATAGTTTTTAACCTTCATCATCGACCATTGATCTATGTTTGACTTTCTAGATGGTGGAAATTGTCAACTCCCTATTTGTATTAATTTTAGACTTTGATAATGTGACACTTATTGGTCTCATGTTCATCCTTAGGAATATTGAATCCTTGACCTTACATGTACCATTGATCTTATTTAGCATGATTCAAATGCATACCATTTATTCACCTAATAGTTATTATGATCATAACACTTGGTAACTATGTAATTATCTTTGAGATTCACTAACTTGTTGAATTTTTACTTACCATAGATCTACTTTGGTATGCATGGATCTCATGTTGTTGATCAACTTAGACCCATTGGCTTTTTCAATTTTCATGCATCATTATATCCTAATTTGATCTCCCATGATCTTTATACTTATTAGAAACATGTTTAGACTTAGGAATATTTGAATTAAAATGGTTACTTTACAATGCTTTAACTTGATGTCCTTGTGCATGTTGCCTTCTACCAAATTACTCCTGCATGACATTTCAATGACAATCTAGTTCTTCTAGTGTTTAAGTTAGTCATTTTTTATTTAAAACAAGGAAACTATGAGGTATAAAAAATCAAACTAAGGTAATGGTCATCAAAGCTTAGAATGATAGGGGTTGACATTTTGGCTTATGAGGCCAAAATGTTAAACATTTTTGGTAACTTTGATATCTTGACCAACCTATTGGTCATGAAACCCAAACACTTTTATGATAAGGTGAATCAATAAAGAAGCACAAGATAATGACACTCTAGATTGAATTATACTCTTGACACTTCAAATACTTGCATCAAAAACAAGACATACACAGACACAACAAAGAAACAACCTAGGAATAAATAACACACCTAACAACTAAGAACAAAGGAAATAAATAAACAACAAGATATAATTTACAAACTTATGCAAAGCACTTATTTGGACAAATAAACAAACTAAAAAATTGACATAACTTTGACTTTATTCCCCCATGATCAAATGGGAATGTTTTGTGATCATTATGGCACCTTAATGTGGAGCTATCATATGATGATTCATGTGCAATCAGACATGGATCAATAGGTGACAACTTCCTCCAATAGCCAACACTCTCCTGATTAACTAAAAGAGTGAAATGATCATCTAAGTTCATCCCTATGTGAATGGGTTGAGTTTGAGGGTCAAGAATAAAATCATACTCCTCTCAAATCTTTATATCTTGCACCACTAACCTCATCTCCTCTTTATTCAGGAGCTATAACTAGTTCTATTCTTTGGGTTCAAGATGATTAGCTATCAAAGCATTCTTGACAAGTTACTTATTTTCAAGATTTGAATGGTGTAGAGATGATGTATTTAACTTTAGGTAGAATTATTATAAGTCCTCCCAAAATGAAATATCATCTTGGTTAATGAACAAATCACAAATTTTATTTGAAATTCTGCCATCTATCTACAAGTCATCAAGCTGATTACTCACCTAATTCACTTTGATAGGATCATCATAAGGTTCTTGATCAGGTAAAGTTTGCTCATCCTCTTAATCAATAGAGAGAGGTGGTTCCTCAATATACTTAAGGTATAAATCATCTTGCCTCTACACTCCTTGATCTGCATTGATTTCCTCATTTGAAGCATTAGCTTGTTGTGTAACTATATCACTCAAATATACCTTGCCAAGTTGTTCCATTTCATTCAATAAGTCTAAACGTAAGTGTTGTCACTAGTCTTCCAATGGATTCTTGACTTCAATATCAAAAACATCATCATGGATGCTAACATATAATTGGTCTCTTATGAAAAGATTAACTTGTGTTTCATTTTCCTCAGCTCCATCATTATGACATTGCAGCTACCCTTTATCATCCAAGCTCTATTCATGCTCACCTTATGATCTAATAGAGTGCATAGGGGTTCTAATTTGAATATCTTCTTAATAGAAACTAGAAGTGTCCTCTCCAAGGTACTCTTGACACTCATATGCAATTATATCACTATCTATCTCTTGAATTAATTCCCCCTCCTTTACCAAATTTGATAGTTTTCCCACCATGCTTAAACAATCCAATTTTGATTTTGGTGTACTTGACTTATTTTTAAGAGGGGAGAGGGGTGGGTGCATAGTATATATCATTAGTATTATTGATGTTTTCAAGGGTATCCTTCCAACTAGGGATCTTGAATTGTTTCTTAGGAAGTTCTTGGGATTAAAAGGGGATGTGAAAAGGGGTAATAGGTACTTGAGTAACAATAGATGAAGGACTAATAACAGATTTCATACCTACTCCTCATTCACTATCCTCTTTATCGAGGGTGGGCATGATAAAATTAGGATTTATGGCCTATGAAGGCTTCCATGTGGGTATCATTTTAGGTTCTTTGGTAGGCATAGGATTTTTAACACAAGTAGATTGTCTTAGGGAAGGAAGGTGAAGATAGTCTACCTTAAAGGTGATTGGAGGAGGTGGTTGAATGTGAAACTTTGAGAGTGACTCAAACTTGATTTTCACCTTCACACCATGTTAAATTTTGCACACTATATGAGACAAGTATTTGAACAAGTAACCTCTAACCTTAGTCATGAAGTCATTACCCAAAAATAAGGTAAAATAAGGCAATAAATTTGCTATAATAAGGTCTTACATAGCTAAAAGTTTGGGGTACGCATGGAAAGTGAGTTGAAGATTTCTAAAAATGCCAAATAATTTCATGAGAGACACATATTTTTAATTCAAAGTCATAAACAAGTTCATACCTTAGATTCAAGGTGTCTGCCACTGATTTTAGAATAATTGAAAGATTTGCCTTGTCATTAAGTAAACAATTATGGACCAATAAATCTCTTATGACTAGGGAGGCAAGAAAAGGAGATGGGGTGACCAAATTAACTGACTTTGGTTAGTTTTTAGGAGTATTTTTATGAGGAATAAGAGCTTGGAATTTAACCCTTTTTTGTTATCTAAGACTCTACTACAACTTATCCCTTTCTTTTCTTAAACTCTCAATCTCTAAGTATAGATAATCAGTGTTTGGTACAAGTGGATTACAAGGGGTACAAAGTTGATAATATGACTGATTATGAGGATGAAGAGGTTACCATAGAGGTGGAGGAGATCTAATTATGGTGGATGATATTGGTATCATGTAGGATATGAATTATATGGTTGGTAATGATCAGTGTATGGGTCATATGGGCTATGGTAAAGTGGATATGGGAGTGGAGGGAAAACACCTACCTCATAGGCTAGCATGGCTACTTATGAAATGTGTATAAAATAAAAATAATGAATAAAAAAATTCTTAAATCTACAACCATGAACCATTGGTACCTCTAAACTTATGATTAATTGTAAACCTTCCAAAGATGCTTGACTTTGCCTAATATGATTGTATATGATGTTGTTGATGTCTTTAGCTTCCAAATGTCCTCCAATATCTTCAAATCATGCTTTCAGGCACTTAAAAGTGGTCCCAAAAAGTGTGCCAAACCTTTTAGAGATGTAAGTTACACCCTAGGTGAAATTAGAAGTATTCAAGTCCTACTCTCAAACCTATTCTAACATGGGATTGACCCTAGGTTATGGGTTACCTAATTTTGGGTTTGACCTCTAGGATTTTTAATGAGGATAACTCCTCTGGTGTATCACTTTAATGCTCTCTTAAGACCTAAATAGGTTGGGATGAAAAGAGTGAAGTAATTACATGAATTAAACCTAAACTAATATGTGGTGAGTCACCATGAATTCATTGTATCCACTCATAGGCTTGAACTATTGACACACTAATGGATTATGAATAGACTTAACATGGTATCTACAATGGTTTCCAAGAAAAAGTGCTTCACCTATAGGTTAGGTTGATTGAATTAGGTAGGAGGGAAATGAGGGTAAGGCCTGATTGAAGGCACTTACAATTAGTAGTCTAATATATACTTGAAACATCAACATTATGACATACTAGATGACCTACAAGGAAATCTTGTTAGCACTTAGGTTGAACTTGGACCTACAAAGGGATGATTAAACCACTTTTGCATATCAAACAAATACAAAAAAATAAGCATAGATTAGTAAACAACTACAAGTGTATTTCTCTTTAATCCAAGAGGTGCATGAGTACAAATTTTGGTAGAGTCTAGTCATACCATCCCTAAGGGATGAAAATCAAGAGCTCAATGCCTACATTTATAGGAAGAAAAAAAAGCTAGGGAGATAAATTTTGGAATTGAAGGGGTCATTAATGAGCTTAATTTCACCAAGAATATAAGTTATAATCATCCTAATTTTATGCTCCTTAAAAACTCTTAATTGATCAAGGTTAGCTCAAAAAATAGTTACAAAAGTCACACCATTCCTTCTCTTGCTTCTCCTTGCATTAATGTCACTATGACTCTGTTGATGTGGAAGAGTGGAGAAAAGTTCATGTAGTCCAAAATTTCCACTACAATTAATAATGGATGGTTTCCCGATTCTCCTCAAGCTCCTCATTGCATTAATGCTCTTACATAACCTTACCTAACCTGAGTCCATTAAAGAACATACACTGTGTTTCATGTCAAGTGGTTGACCACACTATACTATTATTTTTAGACATGTGTTGTCATCTTGTGACATTTTGATATCTAATCAAATATACTCCATTGATCTCCTTATGAGTCTACTAATTTTGACCTTCATCATCGACCATCGATGTGTGTTCAACGTTTTAGATGGTGCTAATTTTTAGCTCCCCATTCATCTTGATTTTAGCCTTTGAGAGTGTGACACTTGTTAGTCTCACATTCATCCTCAAGAATATTGATTCATTGGCCTTATGTACACCATTGATGTTTTTTAGCATGGTTCAAATGCACATCGTTAATTTACCCAACAGTTATCATGGTCATGACACTTGACAACTATGTATTTATTTTCAAGATTCACTAGATTATTAACCTTTTACTCATTGTTGATCTAATTTGATATGATGGATCATGTACCATTGATCATCTTAGACCCACTAGCTTTGTCAATTTCAATGTGATGTTTGATCCTAACTTGAGCTCCCATGATCTTGACACTTGCCATCAATGCATTTAGACTTAAGAATATTTGAATCAAACTAATTACTTTACTATGCTTGAACTTGACATCCCCATGCATGTCACCTACCAAATTGATCTTACATGATATTTAAATAATGGTATGGTTCCTCTAGTGTTTAAGTTAGTCATTTTTATTTAAAACAAGGACACTATGGGGCATAAAAAATCAAGCTAATGTAATGGCCATCAAAGTTTCGAATGATAAGGGTTGACATTTTACCTTGTGAGGCCAAAATGTTAACAGTTACCTCACTAACTAATCTACCTCATCCTATTACCCTAACTAAAAAATAGGAGAATATATTTATGTTAGTGGATGCATTAGGTCTAATCATATAACCTTCACTCTTATACCACAATGTTAAGACCCCATTTGGTTAACCAAAAGTTACATTATTATTTTAAATATAGAAAGTACACTTATAATATCATCTTTAACATTCTATAAGATTATTATTTAGAGAGTAAATTCATCTAAAGCTTTAATTATATAAATTTATTAACCCGCTAGCTAATAATAGGATTCATTTATTTATCAAATAGTTTAAATTACATTATAAGATAAATACCTCATAGTAAATGTACATTGGAAATAATCAAGTACAACAAAGCATTGATATAATCCACTTTTTAACCATAAATTAGCTTATAGAAATTGATATTATAATATTCATAATAAATTACAATTATCACAACCACTATTATGTTGAATATCAATCAAATAATAGTGTATAATAAGTTACATTTTAGTACAAGGTCAAATGTACAATATAATGTGTACAATAGTACAAATAGAGCTTCACAAATAGCTTAATGATCCATATATATGGCTTGAGTAAGATCCCAATGGTTGAAATTATTGATAAAAAGAGAGCATTATCCAAGTGATTTACCTCCATTCATATACCAATGGTCTCTCACATACCTTTCCACTAGGAGTGGCCCTACCCTTCACAGAAGGGTAGATAAGAACAATGAAGAGATCAAGAAATTAACTAGAACCCATGTGCGTATAGTCACTAATACATGAAATAATCACATAGAACATGAAATGAAATCTTTTATTTAAAATGACATAAACATACATATATAAACTAAAAAATATAATGGAATGACAATGTCTTAGCTATAAAATTGCTTTTGCCAAAGTTTTCATTATAGAAAATATATCTAATGTTTTGAGTCAATTCAACTCACAAAAAAATCTCTACTATTAAATAATGACTATGATATGATATTAGGGGATAGGTATATGAATTTCCCATTAATATCCTCATATAACTATCTCATGCTATCTAAAAATATAGTCTTATAATTTTCACACAAGATTCTGATTTAGAATAACACAAAATGCAATATACACTCAACCCAAATTATGATATAAGATAAAAGTAATTATAAAGCATTAATATCTTTGTTTTACATTCAGTTAACCATAAAAGTGACAACCTAGGCTTATCAAATGAACTAGAACTATATTCAAACCAGATTTGTATAAGAGACCAAAACAAGAATCATGGCATTCTAAGTCCCTTCTTCAAACACAATTCATATATATATATATATATATATATATATATGATAATGAAACTTATTTAATAACATATTTATGCAATCTATAAATAAATCATAAACAAAATCAAATCAATAAGCTTATTTTATACATATTTCCATTACTTATTTCATCATGTTCAATTATAAAAGAAGATCCTAATAAAATAAGGCTACATTCTGGTTATAATTTACCAATAAGATCTACCTTATTTTCACTTATAATAGAGTCATTATAGACATATACAAATATGTGACTGGGTATATAATATACCTAGGTTTGATCTTTATATTCATTACCAACTAAAAAAACCAAGAACAATCACCCTTACCTCTATATATGCACTAAGAAATAATATAGATAATAATACTTATTTAAAGATTCTACCAAAAATTCAAGTTATCACTCACAACTGACATGAGCCTATGATATAACAAAATGAATTCATGTAAACACTACTATATTAATTTCACTACATATTTGTACGAGTTGTTCTCTTATACATGTATGCATATTCATTTATATATACATAATAATAAATTAAGCTATAAAAGGTCTATATTATCAAGAATGTACATCCAAGTTTCATCATGCTATTTGATATTATATAGATTTGTAAAATCCTTGATGCATTTATACATAAATATAAATATGCATACCCATGCTAGTTTACCTAATTTATTTTATAAATATTTGTAGATGTGCATGTAAAACTAATTACCCATTTTATAATTTATATTTCAACTCACTATTCCCAATATGACCTACAACTTGGTCCATACCCATATAAGTATTCAGTATTATGGACTCAAGGTACATTTTTACCAATTGATTATAAACCTAGTTATACATGCATATATTTTATCCTCCATAAGTTCATAAACATGTGTAGATATTTTATATAACCTATAGTTATATTGTATTTAATACTAAATGTAATCTCTTCTACATAGGTCAAGATAATGGCACCATCAACCATTATATGACTTCCTACAGGTATCACTAAACAATACCTAGTAAAATCACTAGAATGTAAAATATATAAATGTTATAACATAGTCATACATACATACATACATACATACATACATACATACATATATATATATATATATATATATATATATATATATATATATATATATATATATATATGTATGTATGTATGTATGTATGTATATGTATACACATTTGATATCTTAATGTAGGTTTCATAATATAACTTCTAGCAGAATGTATTCAATTTTTTTTCCCATTTTACTCTTTTTTTGAAACCCACAAAACTATACAATGAAAAGACAATAATTATGTATAAAATATTCAAGGATTTTTAATGAATTGAGCAAATCCCTTGAGCCATATATCAATTTGAATATATTAAATGATAGATATTTTGATATCATAAGACCATTACATAATTCAAATCTAGGTATTAATACAAGGTTGAATCTATAGCCAATAACAAAGTTCAAAGACAAACATAGATTAAATCTTTAACTATTATGGCTCGTCCCTCAACTCTATAGGCTTACGGTTAGAATTGAGTTCCATCCCCATGTCTATAGACTTGAAACTTAAAGTTTTATATTAAATACTATCATTACACACATTCAAAAAAAATGGATAAAAATCATGATAGAACCATATTTTCTTGCCTTTCAAGATTGTTATCAATCAATAAATAATATAGCTCAAGAAATAACAACTTGGTGAAATGGTGTTCCTATCCAAATGTGTGTATTAATAATCCTATTTTTCCTTATTCACCAAGATATACGTCTTCCTTCTCTACCATGATGATATCCTTTCTTTTTTCATCTTTATTCTTATTATTTTTCTATCCTCCATGCATGACTCACATGTCTAGATTATTTTCCTTATTTCCTACAAGTATACCATAATGAAACTTCCAATACTCCATTATAAAACTATCCACTTATCCATTAACTTGTAGTATTCCTCCTAAATCTAGGTATGACGATAAAATAAAACCCTCATCATGCAAAAATGGTGAGGTCAACTCCCACTTTTATGTAGTAATAGAAACAACCCTAATTTCCACTTTACTTCATAGAATATGCCCATGATAAACATCCTAGTGTTGAATTATCAAAAATCCAAAAAAAAAACATAATTTTATTGCCTTATAACTATGTAATGTATGCCAAAGGATCAAAATAATATCTAAAGTTTTAAATTTTATATAAATCAATTTGATTTGGGGTATTTTACCTCTTTTAACTCCTATGAATTATTACCAAAATGGGGCATAAGGTAACAAATCAAGAGAACCAAGCAACAAAACAAGATAAATAAAATTCAAACTTGACTAATCATAACACAATTAAGATTATCTAAGCATAGTTTAATTCCTAAGAATATTTAATAACATAACTTGTCAATGTAAGTATTTCTCATGCTCAAAAAAGCATGACATGTGTTGAGATTATCAATGCAAATAAGACTCATATGTTTCCAAACAACCAATACAAGTAATATTCATTTCATTCAAGCAGTAAATGTGGTGTATATGAGTTTACTAGAGTTATCTCAACCCTCAATGTTTGTATTTTCACTTCCCCCTCTGTTAATACTCTCCCTCTATACTTATTGTGAGGGTGAAACAATCCTAAAACAACTCCAATAAAATGAATGGGTATTTAGTATGAAATCATAATATCTAATATATGGGTAAGTGCACCAACTTGGGGGATGAAAAAGGGCCTACCTGTGGACATGAATTTTTTGAAATTTCAAAAATATGAACTTCTACAGATAATTAGAGATAGCTACACTCAAAATTTGAAGATGGTAAAAAAAATTAATTGTAGAATTTTGAGTCTAGTTTCCAAAAAACTATTTTTTAAAAAAATGGTTAAGTAGAAATAGGTAAAAAATCTAAAATTTGAAGATAACCTCCTATTTTTTAAGAAAATTTGAATTTTACCATTCCGTGCAACCCACCATTTTTAAGTATCATTTAATATTGTTAACACCCTTTGGTGAATATTTATATTAGATATTGTAGTGTGTTACAAACTTTTTTTAATATTTTTTTTATGAATATATTTTTTTAATTAATTTTGCAATTAAGTATAGCTTGAAAACTGACAAAAAATGAATAGCCATCTATGTGATCCACCCTAACTACATCAAAAAAATGAAAATTGATTTTTTTTCAATGCATGTATAATTAGGCATAGTTTGTTACCATATAATTTGTTTTGCATTTGGATCAATGAAAAACAAATTAGATAAATATGAATAGGCATGTATGGGTAAGACATCTAGTGGCCCAAAAAAGGTGTTGTTAGAAATAAATATAGTTTGAACCCTTAAAATAGCCCAAAAATAATAAAAATCATACATTTAGAAAGAGGAAAATGTGATCTTCATAATGGTAATAATTTTTCTAATGTTGATGTTAAAATACATAGCATATTTGGTTATTGAAGTTGAAATTTCTTAGTTTTTCCTAAAACTCTCAGTCTTAGCTATAGATGCACAGTCCCAAGCCTTTGGCTTAGAAATACAAGCCATTTCCAAGCCTAAAGGATTGATTTTTAATTAAAATTCAAATAATATGTATGCATTATTATAAATTCAAATAACATGTATGTGTATGTGTTGTATAACGCATATATGTTATACAAGGTGTATGTGTTGTATAATGTGTACACATTGTATAGTGTATTATAAAATATGTAAAAATTATATAATGCATACGTGTTGCTTTGTTATAAATTGAAAACTAAGTCCATGAGCATTTGGGAGTTGCATGTGAATCCATATTTTTCCATATGCTTATATTTACTACTCTAAATGTTAAGTATAATAAATTAAATGTAACAATATAAATGTAAACTTATATTTATAAGTTTACATTTATATTGTTACATTTAATTTATTATAATTTAAATTTATTTTAGTAAATATTAAAAATTAGGGTCACTTAGCATCTGATAGAGTTGGTCTCATAGTTGCATGCCTTACAATGTGGAAAATAGTTTTTCAAAATCCAATTAGGTTAGTACTTAGGTATTTTTAGGGTCTAACTATTAAACCTAAGGATTTTGGGACATAAATTTTGCAATTGATATCCATTTTTGGTAAACATATAGTCATTTTTAAGGTTTTTATGCCTTCTATATTGATTCCTAACATTTATAGGAGTCTTAGGTTTTTCAAAATTAAAGTTTTCAAACCACTCACTTTGAAATTGATGCAAAGTGGTGTTATTAGGGTAGCATAAGTCACATTGATGAACTATACACATCAAATAACCACTTTGTGTTAATTTCACTTATTCATCATCCTTCCCTCATCCTTGATCACTTCCTACTCATGCCTCATCACCCCTAATCACTCTCTCATCATTCTTCATTGTCCCTATTCACTCCCTCATTGACTAGGTCCCTATCCCTATTCATCTCTAATCACTCCCTTATCATCCATAGTCACTCCTCCATTGAGATTCACTATCCCTCATCATCCCTAATCACTCCCTCCCCATCCTTCATCATCCCTAATCACTCTTTCCTTATCCCTCATCATACCTAATCATGTCCTCATCCCTATTCACTCCCTCCTCATCCCTAATCGCTCCTTCATTGACCTTAGTTGTCTTTCATCATCTCTAATCACTCTAGATTATCATCCTTAATCACTTCATCATTGATTATCACCATCCTTTATCATCCATAATCACTAAATTCTCATCTCTCATAATACCTAATCAATCTTTATTCATCCCTCATCATCACTAATCACTCCCTCATTGAACCTCACCATCCCTCACCATCATTAATCACTCCATCATTGACCCTCACCATCCCTAATCACTCCCTCATCATCTTTTATAGCTATATACTCTAAATATATCTTTGATTCCAATCATATGTTGTTTAATCCATTATAATATAAATTAACTCTTTTATAGGACTTATGTTATGAATACCCATTTTTTATAGTCAATTTTATTACTAAATGAATTAGATGATATTACAAATTTATAATTAAGTAACATAAGTATTAACACAAAATAGAGTCTAAATTTTAGTTCATCAAATTATCTTTGTTGTGAAACTAGCTAAATGAAACTTTATTCAGTTCCACATTTGGTAGTTTGGTTCAAAAGATAAGAATAAAACAAAAATATCTTGTATAATTTTATAATTTTGAGAATATTTGAATCAGGTGCAAAGTTATTTAGTGTTTCCCATTCTTGTATAACTTGAATCTTGGTTAGGTTCACACATGCACTCCTTGTGTGTGTAATGTGTCCCAAATATTTGATCTCTTGCATGAGAAATGAACATTTATTCATATTATCACAAAAATATGTTTCTACAAAATGTGAAACACTAGTTCAACATGGTGTAGATGTTCATCCCATGGTTTTTAAAGATTAAGATGTAGATTTTTAAAATGGCATAGGTAAAGGGCCTAAGGATGTCATTCAACATCTTGAAATGAATGAATTCATTATATGAGTTAACCTAAAAGGCATAATCAACTAGTCAATCAATCCTTCCTTTGTTTTTAAGACTATATTCCAAATGTCTAAAGGTTTAACATGAATATGATGATACCTAAACTTAAGATAAATTTTGGAAAAAAAATTCTAGACCATGGATATGGTAGAAAAAATCCTTAATATTTAAATAAGGATAATCATTCTTCACGTTAATCTTGTTAATGTTTTTTAATTGATTCACAACTTTGGCATAAACACAATTGGGTTTTTACAAGGCAATGATTTGGGCATGATGTGTCCATTATCCATGATTTCATGGATCTACCACTTGATATATTCATTCTCTATAAATGATATGTTGTATAAATAGGTTTGAGGTAGAGGTAGTTAAGGGATCAAATCAATAGTATTGTTGAGTGTATAGTTTGTAGGAACTTATTTAGGTGATTTAAATATATCCTTGTATTCATCTATTTTATGGTTCTATTATTTTATCTTTGTTATTTTTGGATAAACCACACGATGATATGGTGAAATAAGGATGAAATTAAACATTTAATTCTTACCATTAATATAATACTTCTTACTAAAACTAACAATATTCTTTCACTTCTTGGTACTAATGACTGAAAGCTTATGAACTAATTACGATATATAGTATTTTAGATCCAGACAATATATCAAAAAATTTCAAGGATTTACTTTATAGACTACATGTAAATGGTAAATACATGGTTGATGACATGTAAAAAATCACACACCTATAATGGTGAGATGTCACAAAGGATTGCATCTTTAAAAAGTTTGATTTTGTACACCAAGTGACACTACTAGGTGATCCATTTCTCAAGGCCTACACTAGACCATACAATAGCATATGGTTATGGATGATGTATAAATTCAAGTTCATTTTTTGAAAATATTATTTAGGATAAATTAAATTCTTTTGACTTCCATTATAAATGATGAATTTTATTGTCTCACCATTGATCTACATTTGTTATGAAATAATATTTTTAATTCATACAATTTCTTTTTGGGGGAAGTAGAGATATTTTTAGTACTGACCATATCATTAGGTTCATAATCTATCATCTACTTAAATTTTTATAGTGATAGATAACTTATACCTACTTATTGAGATGTGCAAGTAGAGAGCTCATAGTGTGACACTCTTCATTGGATTAAATATTGAAGTTATGAATTAAGCACCACTTTCCAATCTTAGACTACTTGTTATAATCATTTAAAAATTATTTTCCACTCTATGGTATGATGAATAAATTAATAGAAATAGAAATATAAGGCCTTAAATATAATAATTTGGATCATAAAATGTCCTCATATTAATAAAAATTGATTAGTTTCAGGAATTCACATAGCTTGGTGATCCTCATGTATTTACTACCCATTTTTGGTGCTATGGTGGTTTTACTTGCTTCTCTTTTTTGGTAGATTTTCAATTATGAATTACATAATTTATAATAGGCCCATATTTTTTCATAGGTGTTAAATATTTGTGTTTTAAATTTTCCTCCACATCATTTTGATCACTATGTCTTATATTTTATGTTAGCACTAAACTCTCCACTTATATCTCCTAACATTGTTAAACTCCAAGAAAATACCACCATCAAAGTATTGGATGGAGTGATTAAGGATGAGGAGGGATTATGAGGAATTAAGTAGAGATAATGAGGGATTAAATAGGGATGATGATGTATGGTGAGGGTTAATGAGGGAGTGATTCGGGAGGATGAGGGAATGATGAGTGATGGTGAGTATTATTGAGTGAGTGATTAGGGGAGATGAGGGATGAAGAATGAGAGATTAGAGATGATGAGGTATGATGAAATAATGATTAGGGATGATGAGGTGATGTAGGAGAAACACTACCAAATATAAAAATTGATCTAGTTTATATGTTTAGAGTCTTTAGAAGGTGGTCAAGGTCATAAGGAGTTTGTAGGGGTCTTTCTAAGTTTCTAGTTTTATGTCAATTTTGAATTAGAGTTGTATTGGAATTTCCCACAAAATATTTCATTTAAAATTTTAAACTTTCATAGAGACTTAAATCTTATTTCAATAAGTCCAACATTGAATTTGGTGTGGTTAGACATTAGACTTTGGTGTGGACACTCTCAACATACAAAAGAAGTTAGAATTTAGTTGATGGTTAATTGGTAGTAAGAGTCTTGTCCATTTCTTATTTTGTATTTAGAGTTATATTAAAGAGAGTTGGAGGGGGTAAGATTAAAAATTATGAATTTAAATAACCACAAAAAATTGAATAAAGACAAGTTTTAATTATTTTTAGACAAGATATCAACAAACATTGCATCTTCTTGATTATGTGCAAAGATAGTTGACAGTGTGCATGATCATGAAACATGATTCATAACAAGTTATTTTTGATATTTGTGTGAGTGGTAAGTTTAAAATACCTCTTTTTTATGGTAATTATATAATTTTTCATTTTATTTTAAAATCTTTTGAATGTTCAAATTACAAATTGTATACCCTATGCTTTTACAAACTAATACTTGAAATTTGAGTGAAGGTCAAAGTATTATGGAAGAGGAGATTATATTTGGTGGGATTTTGGAATGTATGAGTAATTATTAACTTGACATAAAAATTAATTACTAGTATTTAAACATTGTATGTTTTTACTCTACTAAGGACATTTTATGTTAAATAACACAACCCTATCTTCTATGAGCAAAAGCTTTGAGTATACATCTGTGTGAGAAGGTATATGCATGTATTAGAGTGAACATTAAAATGTATATGTTGGTGAGTTGATTATTATATGATCATGATTATCTATATTCTTTCAAGTAGGTTTCATATATTTGGATGAGCAAAAATAAAACTAACACAGTCTTGAAGTCATCAAGAAACTTAACATAGTCAAAGTGGTATCTCATGGAAACTGGAAAATTGAGTGTTATAGATGGAAAGAATTGATTTTTTAAAGTTTATAAACATTTTAAAAATGATTTTAAACCTTAATGCTTATTTATAACCCATTTTAGAATGAATTATAACAAATAACCTCTTCTTGGATTACTATAGACTATGATTGAGTACATAATCTATTCAAATTTGGTTAAGTCAATCTATTATAGCTTAAAAATGGAAATATAATACTTAAAAAATGTTAATAAGGTAAAATAAGACCTAATAAAATAGTAAAAGTCATTATAAATTCCTTTTTAAGATTTAAATTTCATTTTGACCCTTCTCAGGTATGTGAAACCAGTCCAAACCCTATATTAGGGTTTCTACTTTCAAAGTGAGATTTTAGGAGTTGTAACTATAAATAATTCATGAATTTTGGTGAAAAGTTTGAGTTTAACATGAAAAAATATAATATAGTGTTTTTACTTTATGTAAGTATGGATAAGTATGGATGTGGGAGGACTGTGTGGTAGATAGGGTAAAAGGAAACCTAAAGACCTAAATTGAGAGTAAAAAGAGACAAAATAAGTTATCAAATATTGAACCAAAGCCTATAAATTTGTGAATAAATGGGATATATTATAAATTATCTATAAATTAGGTTTATTTGATGATTTAAGTCTATACAAGAAGAGTCTATGATAGAGTAAGAGGTAGTGTATGATATGAGGATTGTGTTGAAAAGTTAAGTAGGGTTGAGAAGAAATTAGAGAGAACTCAAAGGGGTGGAAAAAAGTTTGTCAGAGCCCTATTAAAGCCTAAGGAACTAGAGACAAGATTTGATCCAAGTTGTTATAAAGCATAAAGACTAGTAAGGGGGATAGTCTCAAAGTAAGAGAGATTAAATGCATTGAGTAAGGATAATAGAAGGAAGAGTTTAGTGAGACCATCTGATAATAGTGTGTGTGTGTGTTTATATATATATATATATATATATATATATATATATATATATATATATATATATATATATATATAAAACACACACACACACACACACACACACACACATCTACCTCAAACATACAAATTAAAACTATAAATCATTAGTCTCATAATCCACAACTAATGTTTATATAGTTTTGTAGAGCAGAATTGGATGTGACACATCATATGACAGTTGGGAACAACTGTATTTTTAATAATTGAGACATTTAATAAATAATTTCATACAATATTTTATGTGTTTATAGTTTTCAAATCATAAAGTAAAAAAAGGACATTTAAAATTTCATAGGGGTAAAGAAGACCCCTTATGATTAAATCAACTTCCATAGTTTGGATATTTAAGGAAAACATATGTTATATGCTAAATTTAGTAAATGTAAATACAGAAATTTAAAGGATAACTTATTTACAATAATGTTTTTATAATTTATTTGAAGTTACATAAGGAGAAGATGCCATAATAATGTCTTTAGTTATCACTTGGGAGATAAAAATTAGTTAGGTTACAAAGTAATTTTGTTTTACCATTTAAAGAATTGAATTACTAAGACAAATTTTAAATATAATGTGTTTATAAACATGTAAATAATATGTTGAAAAATATGGATGGGTTTTGTAAAAATTACATTGGATTATTGTTAATGTGGTATTTTTGACTTTTTATAAAAATCAAGAAAACTTTGTTGATAGGAAGAATTGAATTTTTTCGTAGTCATTCACACTTGTTTAACTAAGTGTTATTATGACTTTTGATGTTGTATGATACAACATATACTAAGGACAATCACTAATTTATAAAGGGGAAATGTATGTAGCTGAATCCCCATATATAATTATGGGTGGTAATGTAAGAATATTAATGAAAGTCACATAGAGTTATGTGAAAAAATGGTTTATAAGTAAATTAAGATAATGAAAAATAAAATATCCAATGTGTAGGTAACTATGATCAAAAGATATGTAACAATAAGATTTGATGATGGGTGAAATATTTTATAAATCTTATTATGTACTATAAAGTTTTGTAAGTTTATAACAATCCTCGGCCTCTCAAAATTTTCATTGAGGAGAAGTGTGCATGACAAAGTCACATCCTAATGAACAAGTATATATTTTGTTCTCTATACTTCTTCTCTATTGTAAAAACATTTTATAAAATCACCCTGTGTGATTTTTGTGTAAACTTCACCCTATGTGAGTTTATGATGTACCTATTAATAAAGTATTTTTTTGTAATGGAGGTCCTTATATTATGAAATGCTACAAATGCTTGTAATATTAGCCATGTGAAAGTGGGATATAGTCTTAGCATAAAGCTAACCTAATGTTAGGGTGTGGAGCTAAAAGCTTCAACTGTTGCAAACATGGAGGCGGTTGCTGAGTTCAAGGGAGACCGGTGTCGACAGAGTATAGTGCAAAAGGTAACCGACATTGACAGGTGTGAACTTATAGACAACTGGCATCAGCAGGAGGTCGGCTAATGTCCGTCACCTCCAGGCAGACAGGGATTGACGTCAGTCACCTGTGGTGGTTCTAGAACTGTTTGTTGCACGGATAGTTAGTTCATTAAACCGAGAGTTTGCATGTAAAGGCTAATTATAGTCTTGAGTTACGTGTCTAATTATTATAATTAAGAAAGTCTAATTATTGTATGCATGAGATCTATATAATAGACTCATGGGCTGTATTGTAAAAGTGTGCTAGAAAGCCATTGAGCTTATAGAGAGAGCTAGAGTAGCTCCTCCTAGTTCCAAAGGGGTGCTGAGTGTGTATGATCAGGGAGAGTTACAGGTTGTGCAAGTTCTTCTAGGAGATCCATCGGGGTACTATTTGAAGAATCATAAGGACTTGGTGAGGCAAGGACAAGGGTTCTTCAAGGGTGTAGAGACATCTACGTGGTGATTAAGGTCTATTGATTTGTAGGTGGCAGCAAGGAGAGGGAGATCTACTTGGAGTATGATTGTGTACTTGGTGTACTGACAACATTTTTACTGACTGGTGGAGGTGAACAAATCTATATTAGAGTTGTGTGTTGGGACGTGAGAGAGAGGGAAGAAGTCCTTGAGGTGTGGCAAGCCTTAGAGGTGGAAGAATAAGTGGCATCTTCTTTATTGTATTTTCTTCTGAGTGATTATTAATACAATTGTGTATTGTCTCTCATATCCTGTGTTGTTTCATATTTCTAGTTACTTATTCATTCTGGTTAAATTATGTGTTTAGTTGCTTATACAAGAGGTAATCATATATACTCTTATTAGGGAGAGTAGGATCTTGACAGTTGGTATTAGAGCTTTTGGTTGGGTTGACTAACAGGTGGTTCAGATCTGGTTAGTGTTTGTTGGTTACAGGTTACTCACAGGGGTTTTTGATTGAGTGGGAGTATATCAATGGCAGAAGAAAGTAAGCTACGAATGGAGAAACTGAATAGCACAAATGGTTTGATTGATGGAAAGAAAGAGTAGGTAAAGAAAGACTATTAGTTGGTAGAAGATCAGTGTGTAGAAGCAGATGTTGTAGGGGTTGTTGCATAGGTTGCTCTGGATAAAGTAGAATCTTGGTTTACAAATTCTTTTGCCTCTTTCCATGCAGCTTGAAATAGAGCATCTTTTCATGGGTATGTCTTTGGAGACTTTGGAGAGATTTATTTAGGAGCTAGTGAGCCTTGTCAAATGGTTGGCAAAGGGGAAGTGAAGCTGAAATTGCAGACAGATAACACATGGGTGTTGAATGAGGTCATGCAGGTTCCAGTCTTGGAGATGAGTCTAATTTCTTCAAGAAAGTTGGGTAATGGGAGATGCACAGTAACTCTCACAGCGGATGCACTTGAATTAGATGGTGGTAAGAAAGTAGGTATCCTTTATCTATCTACTTATATTACTGATTCACCTTCTATTGCAGAGATGTGGATTTGTAGGCTTGGTTACATATGTAAGAAAGGAATGCATGTTCTTAAGTGGAAGACAGATATATTTGACAAACTTAAGAAATGGAAATCCTTGGTGTTCATGGAGGAGATGCCAGATAGAGATCAGCTGAGGGGACTAAATTATTCTGAGCAGGGTTGTGTTAATTTGAACAGGGTTTTGATCCAAAAGGAGCTCGTGCGTAAAAAGTCATCACTCACAGGCAAACACAGGTACCAACATCAGTCAGGAGGAACCAACATCAAACAGACAGGCATCGATGTTGGTCATGTGCAAATTGGTAGAGTCGGTGGTGTCGGGTAGCAGGAACCAATGTCAGTCATATAGGAACCGACGTCGGTAGTAGGTACACTAGCATTGGTCAAGAAACCAACGTCAGTCGGGTGCAAAATGGGAGATGGCTGAGATCAGTCACTAGAATGGATGTTGGACAGATAGCAAGCTGTCAAGGAGTCTCAAATGCCCATATGGAGGTCAGAAAGGGTATGTAAACCTCATATTCATTGTTCACTTTCTTTATTTTATTTATTGCTTACTGATGGTTAAGAACCAAGAAGATATGAAGAGGCAATGCAGGTAGAATCCAGAAATAGTGGGAGCTTGGCATGGATGAGGAGTGTGAGTCCTTGGAGAAGAACCAAATAGGTGTTTGTTGGTGGAGTTGTCAGCTGGAAGAAAGCACTGGATGAGGGATAGATTCCCAAGTTAGAGAAGAGAGTGGATGGACACGTGAGATAGAAGGCCAAGGTATATGGTCTTGAGCAAGCTATAGGATAATGGAGGTTTGACCATTGTATTTTATCTTACCAGGTGGATGATGAGTCGTAACATTATCCAGTTACTGTATGTGGATGGTATGCTTGGAGCAGGTTCATACATATAGGGAGTTTTTGAGCTAAAGGTAAGGTTAGTTCAGAGATATGTCATGAAGAATTTGGGAGCAGCAAAATTCTTTGGCATGAGAGACATGGATATCTTTTTGTCTCTAGTGGGAGATGATGTGAAGAAGGTGTTGGGAGGTTCAAGATGTAGGATGCAAAATCGGTAAGCACACTAAGGGTTGGACAGTTCAAGCTGAGCTTAGAATAGTGTTCAAAATCACATAAGGTCTAGTGTAGGCCTGAGTTTTTCCCAAGCAGTGGGAGTTGTCAGAGAGTTTGGAGCCAATTCGGGGAAGGTGGATTCTCAGGTATTTGAGAGGGACCAGCAGTAGGTTAACATGTTATGCAGGGTCAAGGTCTTCACTACATGGAGTTGTAGGTTTGGATGTGGCAGGTTACTTGGATGACAAGAGGTGTACCACAGATTGTGTGGTGGTTAGTCTTCAGGATTGAGCTTGAAGAGGGATACAAGCCAGGAAACAAATTAGATAGTGTACAGGTATAGGTATAGTTGCAACTATTTATCTCCAAGTGGGAGATTTTTAGGGTGTGGAGCTAAAATCTTCAATTGTTGCAAACATGGAGGAGGTTTCTGAGTTCTAGGGAGACCACCGTCGATAGAGTATAGTGTAGAAGGTAACCGACATCGACAGGTGTGAACTAATAGACAACCGGCATCAGCAGGAGGTCAGCCAATGTCGATCACCTCCAGGCAGATAGGGACCGACATCGGTCGCCTGTGGCAGTTCTAGAACTATTCATTGCACAGACAGTTAGTTCATTAAACTAAGAGTTTACATGTAAAGGCTAATTATAGTCTTGAGTTGCATGTCTAATTATTGTAATTAAGAAAGTCTAATTATTATATGCATGAGATCTATTTAATAGACTCATGGGTTGTATTGTAAAAGTGTGCTAGAAAGCCATTGAGCTTGTAGAGAGAGATAGAGTAGCTCCTCCTAGTTCCAAAGGGGTGCTGAGTGTGTATGATCAAGGAGAGTTGCAGGTTATGCAAGTTCTACTAGGAGATCCATCGGGGTACTGGTTGAAGAATCATAAGGACTTGGTGAGGCAAGGACAAGGGTTATTCAAGGGTGTAGAGACATCTACATGGTGAGTAAGGTCTATTGATTTGCAGGTGGCAGCAAGGAGATGGAGATCTACTTGGAGTATGGTTGTGTACTTGGTGTACTGGCAGCGTTGTTACTGACTGGTGGAGGTGAACAACAACTCTATATTGGAGTTGTGTGTTGGGACCATGAGAGAGAGGGAAGAAGTCCTTGAGGTATGGCAAGCTTTAGAGGTGGAAGAAGAAGTGGCATCTTCTTTATTGTATTTTCTTCTGAGTGATTATTAATACAATTGTGTATTGTCTCTCATATCCTGTGTTGTTTCATATTTCTAGTTACTTATTCATTATGGTTAAATTATGTGTTTAGTTTTTTATACAAGAGGTAATAACATATACTCTTATTAGGGAGAGTAGGATCCTGACACCTAAATCACCCTATGTGGTTTATGGATTCTAAATACTTTTTTATAAAAATATGATATTATCATGACGAAGGTGTATAAATCCTTCAAGTGTTACATGCTTGCCTAAACTCATAGTGGATGGTTTATGGTTTTTAATTCCTATTGTATAAAAAGGTGACTATGACATGTATCCCCACTAAACATTAAGGTGGAGTGTTTGAACATTAATATTTATGGGGTTAATTTTGTGGGCCACATTGTCATATAGTGAATAAATAAATGTTATATTTTTAAATTTACATAAAAATATTTAAAACCTATGTTATGAAAATATAATCTTATACATATAAAAATATATGTAAACAACTAATTAAATTAGTTGTAAAAGTGAAAAGGTATAACCACTCAGTTATAACCATTCATTAATTATATATTACATTTGTGTAAAATATAGATGGAGTAATAGTATGGCATTATGAATTATTCAAATGAAAATGTCTATGAACATTTTGTGAAGTAATTTTGTAAAGAGAAGTGAGGTGAAAATAATATTACTAGCTTTAAAATATTTCTCAATTAATGGATATATGTTTTATGGTTTTTTTAACCTCGTTGAGCTTTTTCGTCATTAAATCTCATGTGTTTTAGTATTCACATTTTATTTATTTTCCTTGTTAAATTATTTGGATGACAACTAGTTGATTCTATATATTCTAACATAATGTTATATATCTCTTTCCTAATATTTATCATATAATATTAGATTATTGATTAGATCATGATAGGGTTGTGTTTGATAGGAATACTTTATGTGACGATACATTTTCAATTGATAAATTGTATTTCCATCCTATTAGTGATGGATATTGTATTTCTCATTGTATGATGATTCATTATAGGGTAGTGTTGTAACAAATCAAAGGGTAGGGCACATAATGTTTCTATCCCTCCTCCTCCCTCTCAAATTCAAGGTGGGGTTAACCAGTACTCATCCTCAAGCATATAATATTCCTCACACTCTTAGTAGGATTAGAATCAAAGTGCCCAAGAATTTTGAAATTGTTGATCAATTTAAAAATAATCATTCCATGGTTTATATTATATAATTTATTAAAAGGCCAAACATTTAAAAAGACATACTTTATGAGGCCTTGCATGCTTTTAATTTTACATGTGATATTGAACCCACTTAATTTTATACTTTTTTAAACACATTTAAATTTATGTTTTTTTTTTTTTTTTAAAAAGTAAAAGTGTTTACCTCCCAAATAGATTATAGACAAACATCTACCCTTGTACATTAAATTAAAATTTATCACAAGGCAAATAAATAGTTCCTCATAGACAATGGCTCAATAATGAATATTCATAATGAGGACTTAATTAAATCATTTTAAGTTGGTTGTCATTATCTTACACCATTATATATGATATTAAAATGGTCTAAAAATAAACCAAGAAGATATTTGGGAATAATTACATTGAATATATATATCATAATGAAAACATTACATATGCAATGTTAAGTGATATTTAATGATGTGAGCTATACTATTTTAGTTGGCAAGCCAAGGATTCATGTTATGAATGTGGTTACCAAAAATTTACATAGATTCATAAAAAAAATTCATGAGTGGTTATATAGACACTCATATTTGGTATTACATACTTGAAAATGTTAGTTTTGACCAATCCTTAATATGCATGACTTGTCTGTACATAGTAGACTCTTGCTCATACTTTATCCTAATCATCCTCTTATCTATGGGCCTGACCTTCCCAAATTACTATTAGTGATACACAAGATATCCATATTCTTTTCCTAAACAAGTTATTATCATAATTAGACTATATTCTTATATAAAATCACTATTTTATGTTTTTTGTATAGTTCTTGGCCTATTCTTATATACACATCACCTTTCTATCACTGGAAAATATCTAAACATTAAGAGAAGCTTACCTAAATATTCCAAATATAAAACCTCTAAATAGATAAGGACATTATCCAAGTTTTAATACCATTAAATTTTCAAAATCACAAGATTTTAAGTGATAAAATCCATACTCATGATTTCAAAACATGTTAGTATTACATTTATTTCACACACTCAGCTAAGTAGGAGAAATACATATGATTTGAGCCTTGTTTGGATTATTGGAATTTAGATAATTCTCAAAAACTTAGAGGGTGATGGTTGGGGTTAACTCAAATAATATTATCTAATCCATTTTTATAGGTCAAAAAAATGTGTCAATGGTGCAAGATAGGGGTTTTGAGGTAAAAAGAAATAAAAATATATTATTCGCACAAGTCCATCAAAATATGACTATGCAGGAGATATTTATAGGTGCATTAAAAATGATCACAACTATAAAATATTTGTGTAGGTATCCTATATTAATCTAAAAGTGTCCATATGAATCCAACTGCCATAGGCATCCATCCAACACTAGACCTACCCTAGTAATTTTCATAATTTGTTTGCTAATTAAAGTCAAGACAAAGACCCTATAGATCCTTTTAGATGATTTTACACTATAAAAATCCTACACAAATCCTAAACAAGATAAGTAACCTATATTTTAGGTCATTTCCATAAATAATAAATTTTAATAAATCAATTATACGCTACTATTCCAATAAGATTTTATTAATTTGGACTTATATTATAATTTTGATTATACATAATGTTTTGGATTATTTAAACCACTAAATCAAAAATCAATTAAAACATATTGATGTTACAATCATGTTTTATAAATTTGGACATATATTATAAATTTTGATTAGACATAATGTTTTGTATTATTTAAACTGTTAAATCTAAGATAAGTTAAAACATATTGATGAAATCAATCCTTGTCTTAAACACACAAATATGTTAGGTTCAATTATGGGTTCCTTATACTATCCTAGGGTTTTAGATTTATGCATTTGTATACGAATTTAAGACATGATTTATTATTTCCCATCATAGGTGATATTTTTATCTTAGGGTTTCAATTCTTCAAACATTATTCTTTTTCTTATTTAGCACATCCAAACCTTAATTTTAATTTAGGTTTCTCATTTTACATTTTTAAGGGTTTCCAATTTTTTTCATTAGGGTTTCATATTTTATTTTAGGTTTCCTCTTACTACCATAAACACACCATAGCGATAATGGATATACATAATTTATACTTTCTAATTCAATATGTGATAGTGACAATTATATAATATAAAATTTGAACAAATTCACTAAACATGAAAAATTTAACCAAAACTTATTTAAACCTCACAAAACATCAAAAAGAGAGAATGAAGAATAAATAAAGATTAATTTAAAATAAAATTACCATCATTTTGCCTCTAGTCTTCCCTCCAAGATCATAGATAATACTCTAAGACAATTGGATTAAAAGATGGTGTGGCTTCAAGATATGGATGTGAAATGGACTCAATGCATGTAAAATATCAATGGTTATGGATTAAATATGACAAGAAAAGGATTATGAGTGAAATTACAATGGCTAAGAGAACATGGAGGATTCACAAGATTGCTAAATTTATCATTGCCATGGCTAAGAGATTTTCATGGTTTATATAGGAGTGAGGGAAGGGAATGGATGGACATAATTCAAATTTGAGTCTTTGAAGATCAAGGGCTCTTAATTTTCCAAGTGATAAAATTCTATTGGAGTAAATGTCATTAAATGAGCCCTTGATTTAAAAATTAATTAGAATTCCATAGAAAGGGAAGTGAGGGGGTCAAGGTGGGTTAAGGAGGATTCTATAAAATATTAAGGGATTTAATATTGTTTAAGGGAGATTTAAAATTTTACATGAAAAGTATGACTTTTATAATCATGTATTATACCAAGAGATGAAACTATTAGTGGGTGGAGATGCTAACATGTGGCACACATTCAGTTAGTGACAATATTATATGGGGTCATATAGGTAACTTTTGGCATTAATTATATTGGGAAATTATTTGTCCTACTTTTTGATTAATATTTTACCCATACATGATTAATAATAGAGGTATAAGATATATGAAGTAAGTTGTGAGTCTTATATTCAAAGTATAATTGTGGAATTATTCCTTCTTAAAGGAGTATTGTATGGTGTAGCCCTACATTAAGGGTTATCATTATATTATAATATAAATATATTTCATATTTGGGTATCTTGGACCACCTATATATTTTATGTTGTTCTCCATTATATGTATATGAATTTATAATATTTTATTTGAGGTTCATAACATCTATATAAATCAACATTCTTCTTTGTTCATTTAAGTTAAAATTAAAATATTGGTGTAAAATAGGTATTTATATATAATGGACTAGGAATAAATATATGAATTATAAAATATTTAAAAACATTTCTTGAGAATGAAGACTTGATTAAAAAAAATAGATAAGAACATCAAAAGGTTTTGACAATGTTCCTCTTCATGCACTAGGATAAATTAATTTGGATATCATAGTAGGTCACAAGACACTACCTAATTATTTTAGGTGATTCCTAATCACTTAAATTATAACCTAATATTAGGTATACCATGGTTACATGAAATGAAAATTTTAAAATCTAATTTTAACTAGTGCATCATGTTCATCCATAATGGATGCTTGTATACATTTTCAACAAACAATCAAGATTTCAAATATTAAAAAGTAGAAGAACCAAGTGATGGATATACTTGAAAAATTTATGAATTTTATTATATTATAGTAACTTCATCACAAATCATAATGATAGATTAAATACATACATATGAAATTGGTGAGTCAATAATATTTATCAAAAAAATATAGTTCTACATGAATGAAGCCATCAAAACACCATAAAGGACACATGAAGATAAGACATACAAATCTTCCATTAGTATGGAATTCAAAATATCCAAATAAATATTTCATGTAAGATGATGATATTGATGATGATGTTAATGACATCACAAATAACATAGATGAGTATTTGTCTCATCTAAATTTTACACCCATTGGTCTAGGATAGTATAGAGATGAATCCAAGGTAGTAAGAAACACACAAGTGGATAAAGGAAAGGTGACCCTTTCAGATAATCATATGAACATAAGTGGAAATAATTTTTACAATATAAGTTCTTGAAAAAATAATTAAAGGATAAGTGATCCATTGAAGTAATGTTTTGTAAAATCTAATGTAATTAGAGAGCAAGAGGCATAACACATTACACAATGCATTAAGGGTGTACACCATGCATGTATGAAATATTTAGTAAAAAATATATATCTCATGGATACAAAAACATATTTAAGATTAAATATAAGCAATAAATAGGATAGATTGATTAATATACTATAGATGTTACTTGATAAGAATTTGATGGCTTTACCTACTACTCGACACATACCTATGGTAGATTATCGAAATAGGAAGGACAATAATTTTTAAATTATCACATAATAATAGGACATGATAAAAATATTCATGAATAATTAGAACAAAAGATTAAATATTTTAAAGATTAATGGATTATCATAGTGACTTAGATACAAAATAATATATCAGTAGTGGTTTACAACTAGAAATAATCTAAAACATAACACATAGAGAGTTTAAAAATCCATGACAAGACATATTGACTATTAAAATATAATTGAGGGTAAATATCAATGACATATTTATATTTGTGATGAATAATGAAAAAGCACATATAATATTGCATTCTTATAATAGTTGGGTCATATCATAAATGATTTACAACACAATATATATTATGATGGATTGATTGGACATATTAAATTAATGGTTCCTTGTGAGCATAAGGTTATTAACAAAATGATATTTATAATCTACCATAGTGACAAATTATGGGCTACACTTGGACAAAAATGGTTAAAATAGATGTAGGTACAACTAACATTCAAAATAGATACTTATCTTTCATTTATGAAGGACATATAATCAATATTAAAAATAATGAAAATAATGAGGAATAGAAGATAAAGGACTCAAATACAAGTGATAAAGTGTTATCTCAAAATATATACTATGATCCCTCATACTTAGTTTAATAAAATATAGTATGTATCATGTCCATGAGTTTTCTTAGAGTTATAGACCTATAGGCCTGTTGAAGTTGAAGTTAAGGACTACAACATTGTGTTTAGGAGATTTATAAATTTAAAATAAATTTTATGAATCAAATATAATCACCTTAATTTTATCAACACATATAAAATTAAAACACAACCTCAAGATACTTTGAGAAATACCTTCAAAATGACATCAAAACACCCTAATGCAGAAACACACAAAACATAGTCCAAGATGGTGAATGGAGATGCAATCAATTTGATACTTGTATGGAATTATTGAGTGATAATTAATCCATTTATGTGTTTAAAGTATATTTTTATATTATTAAAAATAACTCAAGTGTATTAGACCTCCTGGAGAACCTCTGTAACATAGAAAACTAATAGTTAATTGTAAACTGCTCACAAGAGACCACTTTAATGCCAAAATGACATTAACACATTAAAATAAGGTTATTTAAGGTGTGTGAGGCATATATAGACATCTAAAAATATACTAAAACTATTTTTATGCATCCAATAATTCACAGTTTGTTTTGGAGTTGCTTTAAACACAGCTTGTGGGGTTTTGAACTCTGAAAAAGTATTCTAGGCTCTTAATGATTATTCATAAAGATAATAGAACAAATAAAAATAATAATTCCAAAAATTATAATCCCATAGGTGTCTAAATTTTTTTCCAAAATATCAGCCCCCAAATCTACTTGTACGGCCTATACCATCTATTTGATTTCTACCTTCATTAGCTTATGAATGGAGCGATAGAGGAGAGAAGGAAAAATATGCAACTATGAAACTTGAAACTTATTTCAAATATTTTTCCTGACCTATGAGATATGAAAGGATAGTTTTAATTTATTTTCTCTTGCAAGTGACTTCAAGAGTCTATACAACTTCTAACTCTTCAAACTAGTGTTGAAATATAAGAATCTAGCTTTGATCTAACTTTATGAAAGGTATACTAGTTATGTAACTGATCAAGTTCCTTGGAATGTGTATGGTATGAATTTATCTCTTTGGTGACTTTTAAATGTAAGAATGTTAGCTAAAAATAACATTTATATGCATTTTTATCACTTTTAAGCTTACAAATGGAACTCAAACTTTCTAAAACTTCATAAAATGTGGTTAGAAGATGTTTAGGACATAAAATGAAAAAAATTAACCCATAATAACATGTGACACAACTTGACCATGTATTATTTCCTCATGATACCCATAGTTCATTATATGATCAAAATATGACCTTACCTTAACTTCTCTAAACTAACCTTAAGCAATGCTAACAAGGTTAAATGAATACTTCTAGGGACCTTATAAGACATGACAAGACCATGAAAATACCACATGAAAGTTTTTAATATATAGGGGGTGAAAATTTTGACTTGGGGTCAAATTTGGTCAACATTTTTGTTGATTCACATGGGTAACATGCCTGCAATGCTAATAGGACTAGTAGCCTTGCATGTCTATTGGGAAACAAGGTCTCTTAAACTCAGTTTTAGACTTGGAAATACCTTGAAAATGACACAAAAATCTCATTGACCCTCACAACACATAAAATATCATGACAATGTCCCCCCAACATGCTAAAAAAACTTCTCCACTTTTACAATTTACCCCATAAGAATTCTTTCAGACAAAAGGTTTACATTATTAAATCACTAATGTCAAGTGATTTAAATGATTTGATTTTTGAAATCATTTAGAATTTTCATTCAGACAACTTTTTATTGATGGATAAAATTTATCCAAAAACATCAAATATTCATCAATACCATGAATTGGTCAGAAAAAAATATGACTTGGCTAATTTAAAAACATGTGAATATCTTGCATAGATTTGACTAGGTGAGTGGGTGTTTGGAAAAACCAACATTGAAAGGATTTGATGAGTGAGGGAAGAGAGACTAGTGAGGGTAAGCAAGGAATAGGCATCACCAAATAGTAAGTATTTACCATGTAGGTTAAACAATAACCCTAAATAAAAAATTCCAAGTAACAATAGGGTTTAGATTGGTAAAGGACTTGAGGAGATCGCTGAGGTGGCTTAGGATTCAAGGGAGTGGAGGATAAAAATAGTAGGTCAAGAGGAGAATGTTAATTAAATTCAAGAGGATACAACCTAGTTCTCATGAAATAAAAAACCACCTCTTTGTCTTCATATGTACTCCAAGAAATATGTTCAAACATCTATTTTATACTTTCAAAACCATCATTAAAAACTATGGGAGCTGAGGTAAGGTTTGTTGGATGGAAAATAAGATTGATTTTGAAGATAATGGTTCTACACATTGATCTAAGCTTCTCTTTCTATATAAAGTAACCATAGATCACATAGACTTGGTGAGAAGATTAAGATCCAATATCCATAATCAAAACATTATACGTAGTCCATAGGAAGGTTGTGGCCATGGATGTGGGATACAAAGTAGAATGCAATGAAATCAAGCCCTGAATGTAGCCAATAGAGATGCCAAAGAAAGAATTTGATTTTTACAACCTACAAGACCCACAAGATCTGAGCCATAATAAAAACTAATCTAGATCTATAATTATGGGATTTGAATGCCAAAAAAATCAAAAAATCCAAACCCTTAGATGTAAAAATTATATACAACTAATAAGTACATAGATATAATTCCAACACCACCTCCTTAACTTCTTAGATAAAAATCTTTGTTTTTGATGAATTGGTAGGTGTTTCTAAGGTTTTTAAGCCTTTTAGAATCAATGATATATGTTAGAAGACCTAAAAATGCATAAAAAATTAGTTTACTACAAAAAATGGCTCAAAAGGCTATGGAAATCATTTAAAAAAAGAGTTATATCAACAAAATAATGGCGTATTTTCAATGAGATAAACCTAAAATTAAGCAATGGGTGTTAAAAGGTTTCTATGATACCATGAAAGAGTTCACAACAATCTTCAACCAAGATCTCTGCAACACACCATTACCATAGCCATGAGTGCTTCAACATACAAACAAGGAATAAACCAACTATGAATAAAACCAATAGTTATTTAGAAAAAGCATATGAAAAAGTATATATAATATGATACAAATCCCTTGTTTAAGTAGTCAATTAGAAATAATACTCATGCCTAACTATCCAATATGGGATAAATCCTCACATAGGACAAAACTAGCAAAATTATGAAAATCCTAGCTAGAACCAAGAAAGCATGAAAAATATACTCTAACATATCACTCTATGGAGGGATTTATACTTATCTATTTTTCCCCTATGCATGGGAATGTATGTGAACAATGGTTTAATATGTTATATGTATATGCATGCAATGTTATAGCTTGTAACTTGAAAAATACCAATCATGGGTTTTTTTTGGATGATTCAAACCTTTTTTATGATTGCTTCTATAATTTATAAATAAATAGGGATGAATAGGGAATAATAAATCAATTGTGTGATTTCTTGAATGAGCCTTGGTAGGTTCTTTCTTGGTATTTGATAGAAGGCTTAGACTTATATTTACACCACACCTTTTGAAAATATATCATGGGAGGGTTCAATAAAATAAATAGGCTGACCCATACATTTTTATTAGTTTTAAACTTGATGAATTTAGGTGACCAAACACTAGATACGCATCTAAACACTAGAATTTATGTTGGTGTCCCTCTATGGCCGATAGTGTCCATAAGGATATAAAAATATATGGATTTGTAACTGATAGTGAATGATATATATCAATTTTTGAGATTTTTATATTGTATAGGTTGTATATATCATCAAAATGATATGGTATAATTATAAGATAAGCCTTTAGGGATAGTGAGATGGTGAATGTAAGCCTTTTGGTAGCATTAAGGTAAATAACTGAAGGGTAGAACTCTAATTGGTATTTTTGAAATGTTCAATACTGAGATGCTATAAATATTTAGTTTTAGTATCTACAATTATTTTATGTCCTTACTCATTAATCCAAGTAAACGTGAACTTTATTTTTATGACACAATTTGTAGCCTAGTCTATTGAGAGAAAGAGGACTGTTACAAGTCATCTTAGCTTGTACATACATTCTAGTGAACCTAACATGAATCCTATCCCACCACTCATTTTATTGCCTTCACATTTGCATTTTATTCTTTGTGTAATTTTCACTTTATCTTCACCATAATAATACATTCTAGTGAAATAGATGTGAATCCTATCCCACCATTAGTTAGATTGTCTTCACATTTCCCTTTATTTTCTAAACATGCAATTTTTATAGATTCTTAGGTTTTGAAATATTTTCTTAACATGCCATTCCATAGGTTTCATTCCATGAATAAAATTTCATACTCAAATATCTAAATTTTATTCTCACTTGTATCATTATTATGGAAGGAAACCTTGAAATCCTTCCTTTATATCTTAATTATTAGCATAGTATGGCCAAAGATCTCATTGAGGACCTTCCCATTTATAGCATAGACAAAGACCCATATAGGATCTTCTCATTTTTAACACCCATGTTTCTTCCATTCCCATTATTTATTTCATCTCCTCATGATGTGATTTTTATCAACCAACATCTATCATACCTTTTTCCATGGTTAAATATCTCTACCACAATCATCCCATTGTTATCAGTCCTCATTTAAAATCAAGAATTTATGAGGATACCTTAACTAATTTTTACTCACCATATAACCTACCCTTTGATAATAAAAATCTAGTTCACATGCCTAATATAACACAAATCATAGGTGACCTTGATCATAGAGCTTATATGAATAATCATATTTATCCTTTAGATCTAATCTCTATATCATTTCTTTTCACCCCATTAAAATATAAAAACAACTAAATCAACTTCATAATTATAGTTATACCTCAGTTTTATATTACATAAAATTTCATCAGCCATTCTAATGAAGTTTTTCCTCATTTTCATGTAAATAAATATAAATTGGCCATATTGATATAGTTCTACCCCATTTTTCTCACATAAATAATTGTATTGGCCATAACGTTATATTTTCTTGATATAGTTCTTTTTTTACCTCCTCATAAAAAAATTTCATTGGCCTTGAAATAAATATTCTAATATATTTAGAAAACTCCTTCCTTTTACATCTAACTAAATTGACCATAATACAAATTATGTTGATACATTTATGAATTTATATCTTGTTACATCTAACTACATTGACTATAATATAGACTATGTTGATACATTTATGAATTTATATATTGTTACATTTAACAACATCAACTAGATCTAGACTGTGATAATATAGTTATGTTTTTGCCTATTAAAAACAAGTTATATCGGTCATGCAATAAAATATTATAATATAGTTATAAGTTTTCTTTTTATCACAAGAAATTTCATTAGCTAAGACACAAATTCTACAAATATAGATATAAATTTATTTTTTGTCACAATAAATTTCACCATCCAAGACATAAACTGTGTTGATACATTTATTCTTATGTAAAGTAACTACACTAGGCATTATCATAGTGTTATTTCTCAATACCCCCCATTTTTAGATTTCTAAATAGGGACCCATGATTGTCTAAAAGTCTTTTTTTACAAATCTTATAAACCTTAGAAAACCCCCATAATGTGCTTTTGCATCATATGCTAAGGTTTGGTCATATTTTAGCTTTATGGAATCATGTACTTGACATTTATGTATTGATTTCCATGTCCACATTGACCCATATTTGATGTTCTTATAATGTCATTTTCCCTATGATAGATCAAAATTTCAAATTGATATATATTTATGATATGTTTTCTTAATGTATTTTTCAAATACTTAAGACTGAAATTCTACTTATGACATTCATTATGCTTTAGTCAAATCCATATAAGTCAATGATTTTGAATAATAAATCAAAAATTATGAATGTGTTTTAACCTTTGAAGTCTTGATTTATGTTTCATATGGTTTCATGAAAGTTATTTTGATTTTTGACTAACCTATTAATTTAGTTTTAAGTTATGTTTTATTTAGTAATTATAGATGGATTTCAGATGTCAATTTTATTGTAGATTATATAGTCTTATAGACCCCCAGATCAATTGTTGATTATCCATATGGCTCAATCACATTATCCACATTCAATAAGAATTCATAAAAGTTTCTAAGTACAAATGATTTTATGTGTCCCTTTGGCCATCCACGTGTTTTAATCTAGGTAACCTAAAGCTTCACAAAATTAATTATAGTCAAAGTTACTTGAGTCTCTAATACTTTATTATACATCCACATATCTTAATCTTAGTGACTTAGAGGTATGAACTATATCCAAGTAATGGGATAGTATTTTAAGGTCTCAAGGGCCCATCAATCATACACATGGAAATCTTTTATAACCTCAAGACCTTAAGGCCCCAAAGTTAATTACAATAGCCTAAAGGTTTGAGGGCCCATAATGGTGTCATGTGGAACTATTTTGGGACCAAGACCATGAAGGATACATAAATTTTTGAAATGATCATTGAGCCTATAAATCATTGTATTATCTTGATCAACAATTAGCAATGTGTTAGTGGTGATCAATGTTATAAAGTGAATGTTTGAGAGATTTCCACGGGTCGTGATTTTGTGCATTTCAAATAAAGAATGTGATGGAGCCAAATTTGATGGTTTCAGCCACACAAAATACATATTAAAAGAAAAAAACAAAATTAAATGTATAAAAATAATGGTAGTAATGTAATTCAAAAGGTAATTTGGAAATGATGGAAAATAAATCCATAAACAAAGTCAATTTGTTAATTTGAGTACATAATAAAGAAGTCTTGGTAAAATCGATTGGGTATTTAAATTTTAGATTTGAATATATGATCTTTAAAATGGTTATAAATGTATGGAATAAGATTGTCAACAAAATCTAGCTTGCATTATCTTACTAAAATAAAAACATTAGATCTTGTAACCACTAAAAGATTATGGTTTCAACCTTCAACTTGTAGAAGCTAAAGCTAGTTAAATTCATCAAAATTGTAACCATGGTTTAAAATAAAGTTTAGATCTTGAAACTTGAGTTAAAATTTAAACTCATATTCTAATAACATTGTAACAAGATTTCAAATTTGAAATAAAATTGGAGGATGAGGTGACCCCTTCCATAAGTCTATATAAACATGCAATTTAAAATTGTAAAAGGATAATTCAATATTCAATACAGTAAAGGAAAATTTTGGAGTGCTATGAAAGTTGGTCTTTGTATCAATTTTCTTATCCAATTCTATGTTTAAATATAAAAAAATTTAATGTTGTTGATGCATTCAGTAGTTCATTATGTGCAACAACTATTTTGAATGATCTATTGTCTTAATTACTAGTTCTTATCAATTGGGAATGATTATAAGCTATTTTGGATTTATATGCATCTATCCTTAATGATAATGTGTCTACTGAGTAATTCATGAATGGTACATAAGTGTCCTTGATATATATTTCTAGTATTTTTCAACTACATATTTATATGCTCTCTATTTTTTTTAGTTATAATATCCCACTTTTGGATGTGCACCCATAATTTTGGTGGTAAAAACCTTTAGCCAATAACTTTGAGTGTATTATGTAATTTATCCTTACACTCTTTACTATGTATATATGTTTTATATGCTACATCAGTTGGAATTAGGCATTAGTTTTGGAACTTTTCCCTTTCATAAAACCAACTTGGGAGTTTTCTTGGTTCTTAGAATATATCTTTCTTTCTTTCCCTACCTTTCCCTCCTTTTGTGGTTTCTTTTAGTCCTGTCCACTCTAGATTAGTGATAATCCATCCATTTCAAGTATATTTCATGTTTCTTTTAGTTTTATTCATCCATTAACCTTTGCGGTAAAAACCCCATGTTTTGATTCTATTCCACTAAGTGGTTGTTTATAAGACTTAATAACTTGCAACTCATGCCTTGGAATGAATTTTGATTCATTAATACTAAAATGTTAGAAGTTACCTCATAAGTCATTTGGTGTGATTAAAACCCTCATCAATATGATATTTTTAGTTTCAAAAGGAGGGTCTACTATCATTTATAGTATTTCAATATTTCTTAGAATTTAAAAGAAGAGAAGCTTCAAAGTCTCAAATATTGAGGTTTTTTGAAATTTTATTTTGGTTACATTAGATACATCAAAAAGGTTGGCTAGGTATTATGCCCATTTTGATTCACTAATTTCATGTTTAGAGTTTAATATAGGATTGAGATTATATAAAATTACTTCCAAGAGTGCAATAATTTAGTCTTTTTATTCTACAAGAAGAATTCAATCATTCATACATACCATGGCATTACCCTAGCTGACTAGTTTTATGGTAGCTATAATTGGTCATGTTCATGATATTATTATAAATCCATAAAATTATTTACCTAATTTATCATCCTCATTATTAATAACTTCCAAAAAACACATTAGGTCCTTGAATAATACTTTAGGGATAATTAATTAATACACGAAGATGTGGCTTGCATACTTTTCCCATTTACATTACAAGATGTTGATTATGATTGGTTATTGAATCTTTAATAAGGTTTAATCACTTCTTATAATATTTTTCAACCAATTTATTAGCTTAGTTTGGATAGGTTACTATCCAAAGTATTATATATCAACATTTTTCTAGCATCAAAAGAGAGCCCAATGAGCTAATTAGAGTTTTTAATGCTTAATTCTAAAACATGTACAACATTATAGATATAGATTATATACCCAATGATGAAATGGTTTTGAAAATGTAAAATAATGCTTTAGATCCAATGACTAATATTTTCTTGAAAATAATCTCATTATTTAATAATTTACCCTTGTCATATGTTGAAACTATTAGTATTGACCAACAATTGAATCCTTTGGCCCAAATCATTCCAAATGTCAATCCATGTTTCCCAAATTTGAATCTTATACCCAATGCTAATCAAAACATGGTTTTTACGTATCAACACCATATATATAATCTAGTACCATTGACATAATATACCCTAAATCAACATCTCAATTATTTGAGTAATCCTACTTAGATAATCAATCAAAACCAAAGCCTAGTTTTAGTCCCAATTAACACTATCAATATACAATTTGCAATTGTAGACTCTAAAAAATATAAACTAAATTTTATTCAAATAATAGTCCAAATATTGAGTAATGATTTCTTGGGTATGCAAGAATACATAGGAAATGCTATAGGTCAAATTGGTAATCAAAACTATGGATTTCAAATATATAATAAAACTTGCAATAGATATAAAAATAATACAAAAAAGATACATAATAAATTACCTGAGTTAAAAATATTGGAAACAACCTTGCCTAATTGGTGTAGAGTCCATAGTACAACCCAAAATTGTGAATTAGATTGCATTGAATTTTTATACAACATTTGAAATTTTCTAGCGAGAAATGGAAAGACATGAGGTAAATTTTAATCACTATGAATAGTATATTGTTGCTTCTTCCAATTCTTAAAGCACCACAATGGTATTTGAGACTTATTATTTTCAATTTATAGTGGAATACAATAATAAGCCTAAATATAATACTGATAAAACACATGTTTTCCAATAGTTTTATAAAGGTAATTATAATCTCAGAAACAAGCAACCATTTAATACTTTAACTCCTCCAAATAATGTTGTAGTTACTCCTCTAGATCAAAAAGCTAACAACAATCCACATCCCCAAAAAGGAAATAATTATTTTTAGAATACAAAAGTATATAATAAATGAGGATACAAGATTATATAAGACATGAAAAATATCAAAGAAAACATTAGTCTTCATGAATTAACCCAGATTATAGAGTAGAAGGAACTTTTGTTGAAAGCTTTGATAGAGAAATATGTAATTAATAAATCTAAAAATGCTTAGGCTAATGTCATTTACAAGGACAAACCAAAAATGTTACCTTTTCTACTAATTGTTAGATCATTTGGTATGAAATTACATAACTATTTGGTTGAATCAAGAGCTTCTACCACTTTAATACTAATAACTATTTATCAAAATTTGGGATTAGCCTTGAATAAATCAAAGAGAATGGTATTGCATTTGGATAAAATAATAGTACCAGTTGTTGGGTAACTTTTAATGTTCACATATACATAGCTTTTTAACCATGTGTGTATATGTACATAGATATTTTAGTGGTTGATATTTTAGAAGGCTATGGATTATTGCTAAGTTGTTATTGGTTAAACATTAAATAGATACATGGCAATCTATGTTTCACATGTGTTATTGAAATAGAGAGGAGTATCCAATTAGATCATAGTAGATAGAGATCCTGAAATGAAACAACTCATCACAAAGTATAATTCAAGGAATTAAAAGGTAAATTTCACATCCTCACATGATTGAGTTTACACTTTCACCACAAAATATGAAAAATGTGAGTAAGAGTTCAAAGATTGCTCCCAATTATGGACTCTTCATTTTTATGGAGCTAAATCCAAGAAAGGGTCAAGTGTAGGCATTCAATTGATTGATCTTGATGGAAAAAAAATACATGGATACCTACATATTATAATTTCCATGCACTAATAATAGAGATAAATATGAAAAATTTTATTCTTGGCTTATAGTTCACCCTAAAGTATAATGTCAAATAATTAGTGGCATATGGAGATTTAGAATTAGTTGTCAAGCAAATCAAGAGTGAATACCAATGCAATTTATCATACCTCAAAAAATACAAGCATAGATCTTGGGGTTTAATGGAATCCTTTGAAATGTTCAAAATTATAGTTGTTTTCAGAGAGAAAAAATAGATAGTTGATTCATTAGATCCTTTAGAAGCTATCTTTATACCCTTCCATGAATCAAAAATCTAAAAAAAAAAATTCTAGAGTTAGTATCTTTTCCATAAGTACTAGATAACATAGATAATTTCCAAGTATTTAAAGATGATCAGAAAATATTTCAATTTTTAACTAATTCTAATGTATTTAAATCTTAGATAATAGATGATAAATATTTCCAACACATGAACATAGAAGATGTGGGAGATGATGACATTATGCAATTGAAAGATAATCAAATACCCATGGGAATGGTTCATTTGGAAAGAACTTTTGACATATATCTAAAAAATCAAACACACATACAATCTAAGACCAACAAATTTGAATTCAATAAAGATAATTTAAGAAATGATTAACATCCCCAATATGTTAATATTAGTCTGAGTTGAACCAAAAGTGAAAAAAAAATTGAAGGACCTATTAATGGAATATAAGGATGTAATTTCATGGACTTATGAGGACTTAAATATTTTTTATCTTAGAAATAATACTCATACCATCCCTTTAAATCAATATCAAAAATATTTTAGGCAACATCAAAGATCAATTAACCCATTTCTTGAGCCTCCTATTATGAAAGAAGTTTAGAAGTTACTGGAAGCCAAAATTATGTTCCCAATCAGGCATTCTACATGGGTGGCCAATTTGGTACCAATCAAAAATAAAAATGGTGAGATTATGTTATGTGTTGATTTTAAAAACTTGAATAAGGCTTCAGAGAAGAATAATTATCCTCTTCCTTATATAGATGAAGTACTTCAAATTGTAAGTGGTTTTGAAATGATATATTTTTTATATGGATTTTTAGGTTATAACCAAGTGTTGGTAAAATATGAGGATAAAATGAAGACAACATTTACCACTAGGTAGGGAACATTAGAGTTTAAAAATGCCCTTCAGATTAATAAATGCAAGAGATACATTTCAATATGAATAGACTATGCTTTTTAAGGACTTTTTGGAAATTGTATCATTATTTACATGGATGACCTCACAATATTTTCTAAGAACAAAGTTGATCATGAAGATCATCTAGATAACATATTGCACAGATGTAGAAAGTATGGAGTGTCTCTAAACCCAAAGAAAAGCATATTTGGAGTGTTAAAATGAATGCTACTTGGACATTTGATCACCAAAGATCAAATTTCCATTGATTTAGAATGAATTCAAGCCATATCAAAGATAGTTCCATCAAATAGTAAGAAAGATTTGAAATCATTATTTAGAAATATTAATTTTATAATAAAATTTATCTCTATTTTTACAAAAATAGTCAAACTTTTGAATGCTATGCTCAAGAAAAATAACAAAATTGAATGGGTTGTTGAATCTATAAAAGTGTTTCAATATATCAAAAATTCTATTGCATAGGCTCCTGTTCTAATCAGTTAAGATTTTAGCAAGGATTTCTTTTTATATGATTTTACTTCAGAGCACAACATAGCTTCAATCCTTACACAAAAGGGATAATACAATGAAAACCCAATTAATTTCATGAGAACTAATTTATTTTATGTAGAATTAAAATA